>JACFYI010000896.1:450683-467651 GCA_014898755.1 Handroanthus guayacan | reverse complement strand
TTTTTTTTTTTTGTATGGGTAATGAACAGATCAGGAATTAAAATCAAGTACCATATACAAAATTTAAGTTCCTAATCAAACCATTTTATTTGTTGTCTAATTGATTCAATTGGATTACGTCAAAAATGAACCCTTCAATTGAGCTTGGCATTGAAGAAACCAAAAAAAGAAAAAAAGAAAAAATTAGAAAAAGGGAGCTATTTGACAGAAACACCCATAGTGAAATTCTTTTAAGTTGGCAACTTTTCCAATATATTGTTCTCATTGGCAAATTATCCCCCTATCTTATCTGGTCAACATATAAATAGCCCTTCATGACATGGACATGCCCATATGTGATTTTTATTGAATTTTTTTACTATAAAATATCTATTTCAGTCTTACCCATTAAACATTGGATTTGTTGCCTGGGAATCAATGGCCAAATTTGGTAAAAAGAAAAAGTTCATTTTTAATTAAAATTTTCATATAATTTACATATTTTGATTAAAATATATTCTTTTATTGAAGTATTTCTATATATTTAAATACATACGAGTATTTTACAAAAAAATAACTTGAAAAACTATTTATTAGAGAAATATATTTATGTATTATATATTTTTTATATATTTATTTATTCTCACAAAAATCATTTATAATACAACATATATTGTATTCCTATAAATATATCTATACAAACATATAATTATATATATTGAACATAATACATACAACAAAGGAATTTCACAATTAGAAATTTCACGAAGGAAATTTTTGTAAAGCAAAAGAAAATGACAGTAACTATTGCACTTCAGCAATATCTATTGAGCTCCAATGCAGCAAAACCTGAACCACTGAGCATAGCATTTTGCCCCGATAAAGCAACTTGCAATGTCACTTTTTATAGTAAAATGCTAAATGTAGAGCAGTTTTTATTGAACGTAGAGCAAGTGTCAAAATAAATAGAACAAAAGCACCCATTCCCCACACAATTCAAGATACTCTCTCTCTCTCTCTCTCTCTCTCTCTCTCTCTCTCTCTCTCTCTAAAAAAAACTTGAAAATCTCTACAAATTCTTCATCAAATCTTCGAAAAAGTCAAAGGTAAAATCATAATATCATCCCATTTACAGTTATATGCATTGTTTTCTAATTATATTGTTAAATTTTGGTGTAAAAATAAAGAAAAGATCTGGGCTGCTAGATCTGCACAAGTCTTTAAGGGTGTGGTCCTTTTTGGACGCAACCTTGTTGAAGTGAAGCCCTTTGAGGGCATAACCATAAAAATTAAAAAAAAAATAAAAAAATGTAACTAGCGCCCTCTAGGGGCCCAAATCTAATTAGGCGTAGCTGAGAGGAGGCAGTGCCCTTTGAGGGCGCAAGTCAATTATTTTTATTTCTTTCTTAATTTTTTTTGAGTTTTTTTGCTCATTAAATTTATTTAATAATATTTTGACAATTTTTTTTAAAATATTTTAAATGTCGGACATTCCTCGACCTAGTAGATATAAAGGGCAATGATTAAGCCACCTGAACCTCTTATAGACTCCAGCGAGAGGGAGGGTCATTTAAGAGACTGCAATATCACAGCCTCACTTAGATAATTGCAGTTCATATGGTCTCGGGATCGGCAGGAGGAATATATTGAGGAAGATCCTGTGGCCCTGATACATAATCCATCGAGTAGTAGGGCACTATGGGGGACTTAGATCACAATGAGGAGGAAGAGCATAAGGCAGATGCCACCATGGGTAATGATAATAGCGACAATTGGATTCTGTGAGAACCAGCTCCAAGTGACCCTGCTATTATTGACTTAATCCTGAGTTTCTATGGATATGTTGCGATGGATATATGGCTCGAGAGGAGGGTGATATTTTATTTATTTTGTTTTGTTTCTTTTATGGACATCCATGAAGTTTGTTTAATGTATATTATCTATTGACTTGTATATTCATTTTTTAAAGAAAGCAAGGGCTGCTAAATGTCAGTTCAGGATTTCTACATTGAGTTTGTGGAGAGGTTCAGGGGGTCAGGAGAGTATGACACTACTGCGAGAAAACGGTATCTATCATTTGAGAGACTGCATGTTCTCTCGATATAACGTCCCTCTTCTGTACGCATTCACAGAGAGGTAGCATCCAGACACGAATACTTTCCACATGCCCTTTAGAGAGATGACGATCAATCTCCACAATGCTTTCTACATTTTGGGGTTGCAAGTGTAGGGGGATGTCATGATCTGAGCAGACAAGTTTGATATGGTAGCAATATGTGTAGAGATTTTGTCAGTGAACCCGCCTACAATAGAGACAATGTGAGTGGCAATGGCCTGAGGTTTCAGGATATCATCAAGCATTGCGACGACGCATTAAGAGCCTCGCCTGTGTCATGTGCTTGGGGATATCTTATTTATCTATTGGGATATTCCCAATTTGTTGATAAGTTAAAGCATCGGGTCAGGACGAGGTACTACTCACTGTTATAGGACATTTCGATTGTTTCCCAATATGCTTAGGGCATCGCTGCACTTGTCTACCTATATCGACAATTGGGCTTATCTTCTCATGGCGAGGCTAAATAGCTCTCTGGATGTCTGGCTTTGTTGGAGTTGCTATTGATTGTATGTAACGACCCAAAAAAATTCACCTAAATATATTTTCAAAAACCTTATTTTCAAATGTAAATTCTTTTCTTAAATTCAAAACGACTTCTCTTACAACCGTTTAAAATCTCTTAACAATGAAAATATATCGATTAATCATCCGAAAATTTTATTTCGATAAAACTCGTATCAAAATATTATTTCGGCCCGATAAACCATTGGAACATAGCCCAAAATTTTCGGCCCAATGAAAAACTAGGCCCAACCTCTTCATCCAAAAATATTTATTAAATCTACATACATATATATATACAAATCCATGAGGATTTTTTAAGATCAAAATCCTACCAACCACCATGGGTCTTGCTTCTTCATCTAGACAACATTTAATGAAGTATAACTCATTTTTTGACAAGTGGCAACATCTCAATATTTGAATATTACTCTCCTCTCTATAAATAGAAATGGTTGTGGAAGACAAGTTACCTTGCACTTTCAAAAGCTATCTTCCCCCTCTTCTTCCACTTCTTCCACTCAACCAATATCAATACACATCTACTTAAGATTTCAAAAAGATAAAAGGGGAAATTTGGAGAATAAGCATTCTCTCAATAGAATTTTGGTAAGTTAAGTAGTAGTCTACTATCTTGATTTGAGGATTTATAAGAACTTGGATTGATATTTGTAAACTTTGATGTTACTAGGTGTAAAGCTTGGGCTATAGGAATTTGTGATTCTAAAATCACTAACTCTAAAGCTTAGGACAAAAGTATGTTTATGGTTTTCTCTCCTTGGCTATATTTTCAAAAATTTCTCTATTAGCTTCATTCTTGATCTTGATTGTGATGATGGAATATATGTAATTTGTTGGCATAATTCTATGATCATGGATTCCATTTCTTGCCTATAATCAATATGATTTTGTGACCATTATCATTCCTTATTCAATGCCATAATGAGCTTTAGGATAGCAACCTTGGACATTAGGAGAAAATTTGAAACATAATGAAAGAATGAAATTATGATATGGAACCATGGGCTTGTGATGTATTTCCCACAAAACTGTTATTAATTTCAAACTTAAAGTCTACTCACAAAGATAACTTCATAGGAAACTTGAGAATTTTGTGATAAGAATCAAAGGAAATGAATTTAGGGATTTTATAATACTATTTCTCCAAAAATTTGTAAATTGAATTTGCAGCTTGAAAATTAAAAATCTTAATGATGAGTGGAACAAAGTAAATCTAATTTATTCACATTTAATCTTCTGCTATCATAAGAATTCCACAAAAAAAAAAAAGTGTGTTGAGCGCCCAAGTGCCGAAGGACAGTGGCTTCGGCCACTATTTGAGTGCTGGAGTGCCCAAATGCACTCTCGAGCGCTCGAGTCTAGTGAACAAAGGCACTATTTAAGCACTAGAGCACCCAATGGGCGCCCAATAGCCAAATTCATTGTTCCGGCGCTCTAGCGCCCATTTGAGTGACCAAATTTAAATATTCTAACTCCATTTGACTAATTCAAGTCCATATTACACTTTTGTAAAATGTTTTAAGGCTTCAAAATAAATTTCTTCTAAATCCGAGGTTCAATCCAAATCATTGTTGAATTGATTTGCTATTCAGATTCGAATCCATATTGAATTGATACATCCCTATGTGTTTACTTGTTTTAAACCTATATGCGTGTATAATGGGTTCGAGGAAGTTCAAGAGGGATAGCTGGGCGGTATTAGACCACGGTGGGTCCCCTAGTATGCCTTTCCCAATTGGATAGTTTCAAGGTAGCCTGGAGATAGGTTGCCAAGGAAGCTAGATCTAAGGTTCGTGGTCAATCGTGTTGCGGTAACTGTTCCTTAATTATATTTGGTTCTCCTTGGGTGGCCACTCGAGGAAGCTAATTTTTGGAGGAATAAGGTTATATATGATTTATATGATTTGGGATTATAAGGGTGACAGATCTATCAAACATTTGTCAGCCTAATTTGATTCTTGTCATGCGTATCGATGAGTTTTGAGCCATTTGTTTATATGTGATACATGCATTTGATGCTTATTTTTTATTATGTTTGGCTCTCTCTCATGTACTCATGAATTTCTGAATTCCATTGTTGTCCTATCCATTCATTATTCTTATGCTTCTCATCTGCGCCGTAATCTTACTGGGTAAGTGGACTCATGATTTCATTAATTACCATATAGGGAATTGATTTCAGGTCCAAGAAACTGGAGTTTGGAAGCTTAGCTTATGATCTAGTCTTGTTTGCTTATTTGCATTATGTAATTTGGAATATTTTGATGCTTGCTTTAGCTTAGCTTCATTATGAATTTGGGTATGTAATGTAAGGAATAATATGAATCGCAAGTAATGGAATATATTTTGAGCTTTTGTTTGGATTTAGTTTAGTTCTCTACATGCGAGTAGCGTTTTGGACCTAGGGGCGGATGCTCTAGGATCTCGGGGCATTACATTGTAGCCTTGAATATATGAGTATTTTCCTAGTCTGAGACCAGCACAGTTCTAGTACTATGTGGCAGGATAGCCACGTTATAGGAGGTGGCAATTGGCTAATACGATGACACCTAACAATGATCTATTCCAGCGCTTTCATTAGGCTTAACTTCTTGTTCTTCACAATAGCACTCGATAGCACGCCTCTATAAAAAAGAGCCCTTAAATTACCCAATATCCAATGGTAGTGCTTCTAAGATTTATTATTCATAAAAGCAACTGCAACATTAAAGCTCTTTCCCACAGGGTTCAGTCCAATAACCTGCAATGAAGACATTTTATACCTATTGGGAACATGTTGAACATTAAAAAGTTGTTAAATAATAATATCATATTAAAAATACAAAATACAACTGATTTAGTACCTATTCATCTTGTAAGTCGAATCCATTAACAATACATATGGGAACATCCTGAGCAACTCGATAGACTGCGAGTCGGCAAACATAAAGTCCATTATTTGGTTCGTCACTGGATTTGCATGATGCCGCTGTACATAATTGCTTTCTCCAATATAGTGCATGAGATTCTACACAACTATCCTGTCATCCAAAGTTTCCACCTTCATTTTATTTCTGGCATTGTAAATATGCTTCAAAGAAGTACATAACTCTTAGTCAACGTTGTAGTAATTTATATTGCTCCCAGGTCAATCTACTTACCATTGAGTGCCCATGGTGATAAGCTGCTTGGGGTGATTATGCTGGTAGCGATTCCGGTCTAGACATAGATGTTCTAGCTTTGGTTCATTACACTAGTCAAATGCTACGTGTCTTGGCCATGCATATGCCATGTTTGGCAGTTGCACAATGTGGCGAACTACTATTGGCCATGTCACATGCATGACACCGGTTGTCACACAACCATCTTGCCACCTCTCATGCAATCTGGTGGCGCTGTGCTTCACACATTGCTTTGGCGGCATTTTCCAGCCATCGAATTCTGGCTATCCCCTCCCATTTTTTATCATCTTGAACTTAATAGGGTGGTCAGATTTTTATTTTGAGATTTCTATGTACGTGTTTGAAAAATAAACAATCGTATCGAGAGTGGGATTCACTTAAAGGGTTTAAAAATTATTCTTCTTAATTTCCAGAATACCATAAAATTCTTATACACAATTTTATCTTCAAAAAAAAATCATATAAAATTGTAGAGATCCAAAAAAAATTACGCATAATACATGGTTGAACTCATCTCAAAAAGATCCATCTAACCATATAAATTTCAGATCATGAATCATGCAACAAAAATTCGGTAAAATCCAGAAATATTTCGAGCATAATTGAACTTGCTAAAAAAAATTGTATATAATTTAATATATGTAAAAACAACATAATTTTCTAGCATATAATTCAATTCTATGCAAATAAAACATGATATAATCACATAAGTATCATAATCTACATAGATCATGTCAGAATTCAAGCCGAGATAGCTTCGATACCAATCAAGAAGATTGAAAAAAATAATACATACAAACATACTAACATGCCTTAAAAAACATAATTATTTGTTTTTCAAATTTAATTACGAAAACTTACTTATATCGAATTGTAATAAACTTGAACCATTGACTTTGAATTGCCCATTTTATCTGGTTTGTAGTTAACTTGAATCACTGATCTTAATTGTCTCTTCGATCTGGATTAAATCACCAATTACGAAAAATAATCTGAATTTCCACGGCCCAAATATCAGTAGTAACTGATTCTAATTCATTTTGACAAAAGCTCTCTTATTACAATGCATATAGAAAAAGAATATATAAGAGAGGTGAGAGAGTATATTCTATTAGGAGAGAGAGATTTTTCTGATATAGAGAGAAGAGAGAGAAGGAGAATTCTGTAGAGAAATGAAGTTTTCTACCATAAGAATTTTTTTTCTACGGAGTGAGAAAACTTAAATTTCATGCATTGTCTCTGTTACATATCTCCACTATATTAGAGTAGTGCCCTGCAGTCAATCAGATTTGGCTTTATCATTACTACTCTTCTGTAAGCAATCTTATTTTTGCAATATAAATAAAATAGTCATCTTCTTCATATCCTCGTAAATTGTCTCATCAACAATCGATATGGAAGAAGTCCTCTAGATCATGAAGGCTATGAGGTTAGGTCACGCATATGATGGTGATCATGAAACTAATTTTTAGATGTCTTGATCTTAAACTCTCCAAGTCATAGAATCCTTGACACTAGGGCATCTTGGATTTGGATAGACTTGCATTAACGATGCATGATTCAAAGAGTTGAATCATTACTCCGTTTCATGGGTAATTGATATAGTTGACATCGGTGCATGTTAGTGGGTACTTGTTAGAAGAACAAGTTTACTGAGAGACCCAATATAGAGAATTCCATAAGATAGCCATAGTGGCATTCGGTGATGGATTATTCTCTATCTTACGATAGTGCATATAATTAGTCTTTGGACTTGAGGGACCATGGTAACTTTATGTTAGGTCCTTGTTTTTTTATGTGCGTCTCGATCACTGATTAGCGGATCGCATGAGATGCACATTGGGTGCAATCTATCTACGCATAGAGGTTTGTGAGTTTCAAGAAAGGATTCGTTTTCTCGTCTTGATGAACGAGTATATCTCTTATGTTTTCTATGATGATTCGATTCAAGAAAATCCTTGCAAAAGGTGGTGGTGTGTCGATTTGAAAAGGAGTTTCCAAAGTCGAGGATATAAATGAATCAATCATTAAGAATATATGTATAGTTATTGGACTATTAGGGATACCAAAAATATCTTAACCCTAGGCCACAATCGGGAGATGAAAAATGGAGGGACCGTATTTGCACGGCACACGTAAGTAGATGAGGTTCGCACCACAATTAATTCACCAGTAAATTAGGTTCCATAGGCTTGTGGTTAGACATCGACTATGGAGATTGGGTATTATAGAATTAATAAAGATTAATTCTATAGGTAATTAATTAAATGGTTTAATTAATTATAAATCGTAAAGAGTTACAAGCCCATGTCTAATTAATTGATGAACCTAATGGGTCACACGCCTTCCTCGATTTAGTCACGGTATGAATTTAAGTACAGATTCTCTAATTGGATTAGAGATAATCACCTAAATTAGAATTAGGCAAATAAAGAGAGATTTTGACTAAAAGTCAAAATATTTGACCAAAGTCAAAATTGGTCTTCTTGAATAGATTAATTTGAAGAGTCAAATTATTCTAATTGAATTAATGGTTAATTTGATTCAACTAAATTCAATAGTTGAATTAATTGATTCAAGAAGATAAATTAAACTAGGAGCGAAATAATTTTAGGTATTTAAAGTGAATTAGAGTCTATATAGCACTTTAATTAAATGATTAATTAAAATACCACATAGATTGCAACTTGGATGCCATGTATGCTAAGATATTTTGAATAGAAGAATCTAGATTCTTCCCTCTAAAACCATCTTGCCAACTAAGCATCCAAGTTGGCAAGGATTATACTTTAAATACCATGTGATAACTACCTCACACTATACACACAATTTTTAGGCATCTCTCAATTTAGAAGATTTAAAATCTGAAAATTTTTCCCTCCAAGTTTTCTCTCTTTTTCTATAAAATTCTCTCTTAGATTTATGCTTAGATCTAATCTCTAACCATAGATCTTGAGTGATAATTAAAGAGGAAAAATGGATCTATCATTAAAGGTGTGATTCCACTTAACATGTAACGCCCCGGATTACTAGAGCATTCGCTCCTAGATTCGGGACCCTACTCTCTAACGGAAAGCTAACTAATGACCGTAAATAGAAAATTCACAAGGCATTCATAACTTAGCAACTCAAAATATCCCATAATTCATAACTAAAATTTTTCAAAGTTTACATCATGAGTTCCACAAAATACAACTAACCATGCTTAGATTCTTAACTCCAAAACTCCTCCGAACTACCCAACAGATAGGAACTCTCAAGAATTCGAATCGACAATCCAACATTGCCCAATTCAAATCATCTAAGAATTACCCAGCGCCCAACATATCATACATATAGGTTTAGAGCGAATATACGAACATAAACAAACTTATAGGGCTCAATCAATTACATATGCTTATATCAAACGAATTTAAGAAAAATAGATTCGATTATCAAATAGGTTCAACGATCGATCGGACATTTGATCATGGACTACGGAAAAGTCATTTTCAAACCTTAAAAGAATTCAAAGAAGTGAAATATAAGTTTGAATTTGATAAACGAAGTTAAAAACGTTGAGATTCTGCCACTAGAATGGGCGCTTAAGCGCTTGTATGGGTGCTCGAGCGCCGAAATAAGATGTTTTGCTACGGGTTTGGGTGCTTGAGCTCTCAAACGAGCGCTCGGGTGCTCAAATGGTACCAAACTGTCTGGACTCGGGCGCTAGGGCGTGCATTTGGGCGCTCGAGCACCCAAACAGTGGCCAAAGCCACTAACTTGGGCGCTTAAGCGCTCAGAATTTTTTTTTTTTTTTAAGAATCCTTATGGTAGCAGGAGGTGAAATGTGAAAAAACTAGACTTAGTTTGTTCTATACATCATTGAGATTTTTAATTTTTAAGTTAAAAACTTAGTTTTACAAATTTTGGAGAAATATGTTATAAATCCATAATTTCTTTAAAAATATAATTTCCAGTAGCTCCATTTTGAAATATTTTCTCTAAAAATCCAAGCCACAAGTTTATTTTATAAGATTTTTGTGTGATGATTTCCTAAAGTTCATAAAATCGATTTTTTTAAGGTTTGCTCGATTTTCCTTATGCCTATAGTCCAAATCCATTCCAAGGTTATAGCGATGATATCAAGGATACTCAAAGGTTCATGGATTACCATTTCAAGAAATTGCACTTAAAGCATGTAATCATGGATATTTGGATAATGAAGCATAAAGTCGGCCGAGAAGCGAGAAAACCATAAAACTTACCTCGTTCCTAGGTTTCCTTTTTAGTTAGGGGTTAGATAATTCCAAGACTATAGGCAAACTATCTAAAACAAGATTAAACACAATATATTTTAGGCTAATGCTCCAATAACACTTAAATCACCAAATGGATTGTAAACTCAAAATTTCTATACTTCTCTCTTACCAACACACTTGAGAGTGAGCTCCCTTCACTTTTTCCCTTTGTAAAATGCTTGATGATGGAATTATATGGTTTATGAATGATTTTCTTTGAACATAAATATATGAGTGTGTTTATATATTTGTGGGAGCTTATGGTGAGGTAGAAGAAAGAAGAAATTCAACTCCAATAACCTTGCTATTTATAGAGCTCATTAAGGGCCTTCTAGCAAAAATAGGAGTTGATAGAACTATTCCATAAATATGGTCAAGTTGGTTGGAAGACCATGCTTGAAGATGATGGGGTTGGGTGTGATTTGGTGGAGAAACCATACCCAAGCATGGCTGCCAATATGGCTGCTGATCTACAGCCATGATTTTTCTTTTTCTTTTTTTTTTGAAAATATTGTTTTGGGCCTCAAAGTGTTGGGCTAAAATTTCGTGCTATTTGGGCTAAGAATTGGGCTCGTTTGGGCCAAAATGGCGCATATATGAAGCATCAAAAGCTAGAAAAATTTCTCGGATGTAAAGAAATTATTTTGATGATAAAACGATTTTTGCAATTACAAAAACGGTTTATCGTTTGAAAAACGAAAGGTTAAAATTTTAATTAGGGAAAATTTTTGGGTTTTACATGAAACTTGTTGATCAAAAATTGATCACGTTTTTTAAGGGCCACTCACGTTTTTCATCAAGTTTTTGGAGGAGTTCTTCGTTTTCCTTGATCATTCCTTGGGAGATTTGAAGATCTAATTGGAGAATTGGATTGGAATCATCAAGAGTTGGTGGAGATCAAGTTTTGGAGAAGATTAAATATCAATTCAAGAAGAGATCCACCTATTTGGTTTTCTTGGAGAGTGTTCGGTCAAGCTTGTTTTAGAAGCATCAAAAGTTGGTTTTCTCTTCTCTAATATAAATTCTAGACTCATATGAGGATTCTATGAAGATTTAGGCTTTTATTCACGGTGATGGATGTGCATTTCTGCTGCGTTTTATTTTATTTTAGCCTAATCTTTACCTTCACACTAATCCCATGATTAGTGGTGGGTGGTTTTAGGAAGTAATCCCTAATTTAAATCTCAACTACTCCCTCCAATTAACATGGGGCGAGTCAGCCCTTTTGGGCTACCGAAATTCAAGATCCAAATTCCAACACAATAAATAAACCAAAAAAGTGCTATAAAATTAACAAACATCTTGCCACCATCCCCAAAATTGCACGTTTCTTTTACTTTCTGAATTAAGTTCTCTGCAAAAAGGCTAAGGATCGTATTATAAGTGCCAATTTGCCTATTAAATCGTTTCCTTGACTTTCTATGGGATTTGAGCAAATACATACATATATATATACACACACATACAGAACCAAACAATTATGTCTTTCATGTTCTTCAAGACATATAAAGTGATTAATCTCCAAACAAAGTCATTTAGCAGGAAAACGTACACATTCGTGTGATCACTTTCTCGTAATTCAATAGGTAACCAAAAAATTTCATTTATTAGAATATTTTTGGACACATGCTTTCATAATGATTAGAATTTAATCAGAATTTTTCAAAACAATCCAAATTTAATTAGAAAGTATAGTTTATCAGAAGTTCAGTCATTTATTTATTTATGCTCGTGAACTTTCAGAATTCCAATTGTTTAAACTTGATCAAGTTCTTGACTACAACCACGTTAATATGTTCTAATAGTATTATTATTACCCGTATGAGGGCCTTAACTACAACCCGTTAATTAGTGTGTCCTAAAATTTGTTACCATAACCCAATAGTATAGTCAGAGTTTGCCAGCATAGTTAGAGACTGCTACTGTATGCAATAGCATGATTAGATATCGCTACTATACCCAGTAGCATGGTTAGACTATAACTCGATAGCATAGTTTCAGAACCAATAATTTCTTGATCATTTAGAGCATAATCGTTCATGAGTTTCTTTGGTCTGAAAATACTTCAACTTAAATTCTAACAAACATGAGTTCACATAGTGTGTTTTATTTTACAAAAGTCGAACTGCAACTTGCCTAAATCGTATTTTGTATGTAAGAATCATTTAGACAGAGAAATAACTTCTTATGTAGAAAAGAAAATTGCTTACAGATACTTTTTCTCTGGGAAAAAAAAAGAAAAAAAAAACTATTTGCATACAAGACATGGTCAAAGTTTAAAAATTCCAAAGGCTTTCATGAATCACGACTAATCTAGGCACCTTCAATTGAATTCACGACATAGTGTTGCACCAATATTAAATCTGAGCTAATAAGATTAATTTTCCTAGTAGAAGTATACCTACGATCTAAACCCTAAATCACATTTAAAGATTGAAAGGGAAAAGGAATTGCTTACACTTCTCGAATTCCTTTTCTTTATCTATGGATTGGATTAGATTACTTTAATCCTCAAGTAGACGACTTGATTGATCATTAAGTTCTTCACTTTCCTCCTTAAGTTTGTCTTGGCTATGTGTAACATGCTGGAAATTCTCCTAATTGAATTTTTAAACCTTTATTTTTCTAACGACAATTCGTTTTCATGATCACAAAATTTTTCTGGTGACCAAATATTTTATCATATTTGAAAAATTTCTCTTGCACTCGAAAATTACCCTACGCATTACTTCAGCTCAAAAGAACTTATTTTAGGCCCAAATCTTGGCCCACACCATTTTAAACCCTCCAACCCAATCCAATCCAAGAGATTTCAAATATATATATACACACACACATGCAGATCCACAAAAATCAATCAAAATCCCATGAATTAAGGGATTTCCACCAACTCTTGTACCAATTCTTCTTCAAGAAGCTACACATGCTTAAATGGAGAAGCCCTTCAATCTTTTTCAATTGCAAAGAAGCCCTTCCCTTGTTCTATAAATAGGATGGAAAGGAAGATAAAACTCCCACTCTTGCAGGCACTCATTCACACACTTCTCTCTCTTACACACATCTCTCTCTCTCTCTCTATATATATATATATATATATTTATATATATACACACTTACATAGAAATATATATCATTTTCCCCCATCTATATGCACCTATATAAATCTCCATCTTTAAACTTAAGAATGATACAAAGGAAATGGGAAAAGATTTGGAGATTACACACTCTCCTTAGGTTCAAACATTGGTAAGCAATGATAACTTATTGGATACAAAGATCTAAGGATAAATAAAAATAAGGCTTAATATATATATGTATGATTTTGGCCTTTATTAGGTGGATAAGCTTGAGCTCTTGGAACATCAACACCGATTGAAGTCTAGGACTAAAGTAAGGATTATAGTTTTCTTCCTTGCTCATATGGCTACTTTCTTGCTCTATTGAATGATTATTTCTTGCCTCATACCTTGGATTATATTGATATGAGCTTATATATTGATCTCTTTGTGATATTTGGCATATAAGATCTAAAATCTTTATGAATAGTGTTTTGAGACCTTGAACATCATTTTGACCACCATTATTGCCTATATATTCATGTGAGGATTTGGGACATTGGACAAAGGGAGATTTATGGACAAAAAAAAGGGGGAAGAAAGAAATGGATTATCTCATTTGTAATAAAAATTTTCATAAATTTATAACTTCATTTAGAAATTGAAATTTAAAGTTATTTTTCCTCCAAAATGTTTCTGCTAGAAATATGATTTCATTGAAAAAAAAAAAAAAGTTAGTCAAATTTCTTTTATTTTGATCATATTTTGCTAACTTGAGTCCATATTTAACTGCTTTAAATTATTTTAAAACTTTAAAATGATTTTCTTAAGTCCGAAGTTCAATTGAATCAATTATTGAACTTGTTGTTCGTTTGCATCTATTTACCGATAAATTCAAATTTTTTGAAAATGTCCATATTCAACTCCAACAAGTTGTCCTAAATCTGAAAACCATTTTATGTCCAAGTTCCAAATGGAATCAAATTAGTTCGAGTGTATTGAATGACTGTGTCCGATAATTGTCGAAATTACATACCGTTTAAATCAAACAACTGTTACTGTTTTTCTCAACTTAGTGAATGTTTGTATTGTTCTCTCAAACCTATTGAATGACTATACTAAACCTACTGATTGACTGTATTGTTAGGCCCTGGGATGACTTTAGGAGGCACGACTTGGCGATGTCAGATCATCAGTCAAGATTCCTGAAGGATTCCCTACTGTTGGATAGTTTCAAGGAAGACTTGGAGGTAGGTTTTCCA
This sequence comes from Handroanthus guayacan, assembly GCA_014898755.1. Taxonomy (NCBI): domain Eukaryota; kingdom Viridiplantae; phylum Streptophyta; class Magnoliopsida; order Lamiales; family Bignoniaceae; genus Handroanthus; species Handroanthus guayacan. Next base: position 453,275 of record JACFYI010000896.1, on the reverse strand, counting down.
AAGACTATTCTCAAGCACGCGGTGGGTTGTGACTTAATGATTATCAGAGTGGCTCCCTCCGAGAGGGAAAATGGAGATAAGGTGACTGTACTATATTGTTACTGTTACTATTTACTGGGAGAGATAAAGGTGGTAGACCCATCAAATACTTGTTCAACCTTATTGATTCATTGTTGTAAGGATCCTATAATTTCCTTAATTTAAATCTTAAAACCCCAATAATTAATCAGAAATTATTTTAAAGCGACTTGAGAGGAATTTTAATCGGTAGTAAATTTTTTTGCCAATTTGAGATTTTCTCGCGAGTAGAAATACTTTACTATTTTGAAAAAATTTATTTCCAACCAAAGAATTTTTGAAATTTTAATTTCTCCTCAAAGATGCTGTAACAACCCGAAAATTTTCCTAAAATCAATTTTAAAAGTAACAAAATTTCTCTAATTATATTTTTGAACCATTGGTTTTAATCAATAAATATTTTAAAATGTTTTCGAGAAAAACTCTAATCGGTAATCGATTTTTCGTCGGTTTGATATTTTTCTCACGTTCAAAAATCTTGAAAAATCTATTTTATACCCAAAAAATTCTTATATATGTTATTTTGATCTAAGAATACTCATAATTATATTTTTAAATCCTAAGTTTCAAAAATTTAAAAACTAGCACCGTTTAAAATGATTTTTACTGCTATTGTCCGAAAAACTTTGAAACGGCAAAATTATTTCAATTTAGCATCCGAAAATTTTATTTCAATCAAATGTGGGCCAAAAATATTATTTCTAACCCAAATTAATACATATTTGACCCTAGAGTTGAGCCCAAAGATTTTATTTAAATTTAAAGTCCAAGTCCAAACCATTTTATAATATAAATGAAAAAAAAAATAGAAAGAAAAAAAAAGAGAAAAAAATTCAGAAAATTCGTGCATCCCCCTTCTCATAATACATACTAGGTGAAAACTCATCATTTTTACTAAATACATATGCCACCTTAGTACCTTAGTCATATACTTAGTCACTAAATTTAATTATTGCTATAAACACCTCATATACTTAATCATCCAACTCCTTTAATACTTCATTATGACCATTTTTGAATATACAAGGGTGTCCCTAATTTTTTTTACAATTACAAGAGAGTTTGGTGGCAAAAAACCTTCATTTTCTCTCCATTTTTCCTCTTGCATGAAAATTAACAAGAAAAAATTTTCAATCAATTTTCTCTCATCAAACTTGAGTTAGGAGGAAGGGAAATTGATAAGGGTTTATTCATCTCCTACTTAGCTTAAGTATCTTGGTAAGTTTATGGTAAGTTTATATTTTATTTGAAGAGTTTAGTGAAATTAGGATGAAATTCTAGTTGAAAAAGTTCTTTGATTTTGTAGGGATTAACTTGAGAAAAACTTAAGGAATAGATCAAAGGTATATTTAGCATCAAGGTAAGAATCATAACACTCCCTACCTCATGTTCAAGTTTTTAAATCATGGTTTCCTTCCTTTGATTCATCAATTGATGTTATTGTTGATGAGAGTGCTTGTGTTACCTTATTATTGATTATGGCTTGATATATGAGTTGATTGTTTACTCTCATATGATTAATGATTTTTGATGGAGCAAAATCTGATTTGAGCTTGGAAAACCATAATTTTAACCTTAGAGATATAAGAATGATAGTGGATCATCATGTAAATTTAGTGGTTAGGTGATTTCCAAAAGAAATAGGGTATTGGAAATCTGGACTGTTTTTGGGTAGAAAGGCAGTGCACTTACCTTACTTTGAAAAATTGAAAACTACACTTATACAACTCTAAAAATTTCATATAAGGCACAATTGGAAACCTGTTTAAGTCTAGTTGATGATAGAATCAAGAATCACTCAATTCCATGCAAGAAAATGCCCAGCAACACCATTTAATCCTAACCTGCCAGTCTTTCCGGGTAGCAGGGCTACACTGGAATTGGCTCAAACCCCTTTCCCCAACTGTAACTCGTCATAAATCCCTTATTTCTTCACAAAATTGAACCCAAAAATATAGGTTAGAAACCTTGTTAAGTGTAGATAATAGTAGGCTCAAGAAATTTTAAAATCCATGTAGGAATTAGCCCAGAATATTCGGTAAACCCAAACTGGTCCAGTTGACGCAAGGATTCAGCAGATTCTTGCATCAACTTTAAAAATTCATAACTAGAGTTTTACTTGTCAAATTTTCAATATAAAATCACCTTTAGAAAGCTTGTCGAGTCTAGATAGTCGTAGAACTAAATCACTAATTTTTACTCATTAAAATGTATTTTTAAGAAGGTTTGGAAAATTACTGCCGCACAGAATTTTCATAAAACTTACAATTTTGGGTGTTTTCTCAAAACAAACTTTAAAAAAAATCATCTCCTAAGCCCCTTAAATTTTATATGATGATCCGATTAGAATTCTTATACCCATATCCGCATTCCTTGATTCCCATGTCTCATTATTCGAATTCCATATTGATGTTTGGATATTGTTCTTGAATGCTCCACGTGTGAAAACCTAAATGCATTAATGTTGGGCCCCGAGAACCTCGAGGGGGATTTGGTTGGGCGTTACGGCACGTC
>JACFYI010000896.1:426713-447953 GCA_014898755.1 Handroanthus guayacan | reverse complement strand
TTGGATACAAAGATCTAAGGATCAATAAAAATGAGGCTTAATATATATGTGTATGATTTTGGCCTTTATTCGGTGGATAAGCTTGAACTCTTGAAACATCAACACGATCGAAGCTTAGGACTAATGTAAGGATTATGGTTTTCTTCCTTACTCATATGGCTGCTTCGTTGCTCCATTGAATGATTATTTCTTGCCTTATACCTTGGATTATATTGATATGAGCTTTTATATTGATCTCTTTGTGATATTGGCATATAAGTTCTAAAATCTTTATGAATGGTGTTTTGAGACCTTGAACATCATTTTGACCATCATTATTGCCTATACATTCATGCGAGGATTTGGGACCTTGGACAGATGGAGATTTATGGGCAAAAAAAGAAAAAAAAATGGGGAGAAAGAAATGGATTATTGGATTTGTAATTAAAATTTTCATAAATTTATAATTTAATTTAGAAATTGAAATTTAAAGTTATTTTTCCTCCAAAAAGTTTCTGCTAGAAATCTGATTTCATAAAAAAAAAAAAAAAAAGAAGAAGTGACAGTTTGGGTGCTCACGCCTAACCACTAGTCAAATTTCTTCTATTCTGACCCTATTTTGCTAATTTGAGTCCGTATTTAACCTCTTTAAATTATTTCAAAACTTCAAAATAATTTTCTTAAGTCTGAAGTTCGATCAAATCGATTATCGAACTTGTTGTTCGTTTGTATCCATTTACCTATAAATTCAAACTTTTTGAAAATATCCACATTCCACTCCAACAATTTGTCTTAAATCCGAAAATCATTTTATGTTCAAGTTCCAAATTGAATCGAATTGGTTCGAGTGTATTGAATGACTATGTCCGATAATCGTCAAAATTACGTAGTGTTTAAATCGGACAATTGTTACTATTTTTCTTAACTTACTGAATGACAGTACTGTTTCGAACCTACTAAATGACTATACTATTGGGCCCTGGGATGACTTCAAGAGGCATGACTGGGCAATGTCGGATCGTCAGTCAAGATCCCTAAAGGATTCCTTATTGTTGGATAGTTCCGAGGAAGACCTGGAGATAGGTTTTCCAAAGACTATTCTCAGGCACACGATTGACTGTGCCATAATGACTATTAGACTAACTCCCCTCTGAGAGGCAACTCGAGAGGAAACATGGAGGAATAAGGTGACTGTACTGTACTTTTACTGTTTACTAGAAGCGATAAGGGTGATAAATATAGCAAATACTCATTCAGCCTTACTGATTCATTGTACAAATTACCAAATGTATTGTTTGACTATTCACTTGATTATTGAATTCCTGAAGTTACTAATTTATTCGTTACTGTTCACTGAAAACTCTAAAACTTACTGCTTGGTTCTTCTTATGGTCCATATATTCCTTGCTCATGCTTACTGCCTTGGAGTCATAATCTTTGCTAAGTTAGTGGACTTATGCCTTAATTTTATCATATGTAGACAATTGAATGTGACAGGGATATTTGCCAAGACCCGGATATTATAGACTCCTATTTTGGAATGATTGTACAAATTTAAATAAGTTTTGTACTGGAACTTATGATTCCTTATTAATGGGTTGAGAATGTACTTATTATATGAAAAAATGTACTGAAATTATTAACGTTGCGGATCACTTGAGCTTGTAATCGATTCAATCCTATCCACAGGCAATGTGCACGACCTAGGGATGAATGTTTTAGGATCTGGGACATTACACTGTGGGTGTATTTTGTGACGAAACTTAGAACACTAAGGAGGAATTTTTGTGTATATGGATAATAGCTCAGGAAAAAGGGACTTAGACTTTCATATCGCATATATTTGTAGAGTTTTGGAGGGCCATAGAGTTGTAAGGCGATGAGAAGACTCCAAATTGATGCCTCAAACCTTAAGCTCGAAAATTACATAAAATGGATAATGTTTTTCATCTTTAATCAATTAACATGGGCCTTGATATATACCTAGAATCCAAATCCATCAGGACTTAATTATGCATATTATTAAATAGTTATTATTTAATATTCGTAACTAATTATTATTTAAAGTCAATAACTAACTATTAATTGCGTTAACAATTAAATGATAAAAAAAATAATATAAAAAATTTTGGGGTATCATGCAGGCCTTAGCAAGCAAATAGTCAATTAAGTGAAATCTCCCTTCACAAAATAAAATAGGCATGAATATGCTTAGTCTCGCAAAAACCAACGAAATTATATTTTTTGGGCCATTGGACGAAATGATGGGCTAAATTAGAAGAGTGACCAACGAATTTAAAACGCCAACCCTGGTTACTTGGCCTAGTGAGCGGTAAGATCTTTAAGAAATGAGCAACAAACCTGTCTTCAAGTTCAAGAACAAACTTAATCGTGTCAATTGCCATGAGGCAGTCACTTTCAAAGATAATTTGAGGCAGAGGGATGGATTTAGGAAGAATAATTGCCTACCTAGTAGCTTCACAATAATCGCCTCGCTAATAAATTGAGGGAGTCACTTTCCGAAAGTTCTTTTTCAAACAATTTTGCGAAACACTTTATGACATTTTATACTTTCTAAAATGTCTTATAAGATATTTTATAAAGCTTATACACTTATTTAAATACCCTCTAAATGGTGGTAAGATCAAGTTTTTCTTTTCTTTTTTCTTTTTTTCTTATTGAGATTTAGGATAGTGGGGATGGAAAATGGGGATCAAACCTAACACCTCCCTCATAGGAAAGGAGAGGCAATGCCACTTCATTCAAAATATATTTTAAGTTATTACCAATTACATTTAGTGACGTTTTTAGCAACAACAATACTAACAATAATAAAAAAGTTATTGATAAAATAGAATTCTTATTATCATGTGGTATTCTTAATCATTAATAAAGATAACTTGAATTACTAGTTCTTATTACTATAAAGATTCTAAAAGACGGAAAAAAAAAAAACAAAAAAAGGAAAAGGGAAAGAAAGAAAGAAACTATTGAGGAAAACAATTTAATAATTTTGTTGCTTGTATATAAAATTGGTGCAATTTCATGCCGTGCCACTTAATATATTATTTCTTGTTTTCAATTTTCCTTGTAATAGCCTCTTTTAAGTTGATGCTCTACCAGTTGCACCTTCTTTAATTTCTGGTGTAAATAAAACATAACAATTAATATATAGTATATAAAAATAAATCATGTCATTAATCGAGTTGTTGCAATGTTTGTTGCATCAGAGATCATCACTCACCGTGTTGTCCCATGCATGTTTTGGCCTTTCAGTGGCACGTCACACATAGTTCAGAGCATTTGGATCTTTTTCCCTCCTTTTATTATTCTTAAATAATATATGAAAAATAAATAAATTAATCGAAAACTAAAATTTTCTAAAATAACTTTGTGTCATTTAAAATCATTCTCTTTTTATAATTTTGTGAAAATAACTTTTAACAAACTCAAGTCCAACACTTATTAAGATTACGTTGTCACCCAAACTCCTAGACTTACAATTGATATATGCCTAGAATTCAAATACATCCGCACTTAATTACGTATATTATTAGTTATTATTTAATATTCATAACTAATTATTATTTAAAGTCAATAGCTAACTATATATTGCGTTAAAAATTAAATAATAAAAAAAATAATATGAAAAATTTGGTATATATATCATATACGGCCTACCAAGCAAAGAGTCAACCAGGTAAAATCCGCTTCACAAAATAAAACGGGCATGAATATGCTTAGTCTTGCAGAAACTAGCAAATTAGAGTTTTTGGCCCTTTGAACAAAATGATTGGCTGCAAACTTGGCAGAGAGAGCAACAACGAATTTAAATGCCACCCTTGGCCGCTTGGCCTAGTAAGCCCTAACATCTTTCGGAATCCAGCAGCAAACGAATCTTCAAGTTCAAAAGCAAACTTGATCATGTCAATTGCCACGAGGCAGTCACTCTCAAAAATAGTTTGAGGCAGAGGGATCGATTGAGGAAGAATAATTGCTTCCCAAATAGCTTCGCAATAATTGCCTTCTTAATAACTTGAGGTAGTCACTTTTGAAAATGGTCTTTTTCAAATAATTTTAGAAAATACTTTGTGGCATCTTATCTACACTAGCATGAAATGTAGGGGTCAGAGGTAGTTATTTTGATCCGTCACTAAGTGAATGGACAAAAATAACCTAATTCTTAGAGATAATTATAAAGTAATTAAAAAAAATGACATATTTTTGTTTAACTATTTTTTTATTATTTGCTTTTCTATTCTATTTTTTCTTCAATTATGATTTTTCTTTTTTACAACTTTATTCTTTCCAAATTTGGTTTTCAATCATATTATTCTACATAATAAATTCAAGTAATGATATGTAATAATTAAGAAACATTTATCACTATTAAAAATAAATAATATTTTAAATTTTGTAAAAGAAATTAAGCATAAGTATCGAGTGTACCACAATTGTTAGTAATTTCTCAAATATATTATAAGATGCTGTGTAGAGTTTATAAACTTACACAAAGACCCTCTACATGGTGTAAGTCAAGGTTTTTTTTTTTTTTTCCTTTTTTTCCACTTTTTCTTTTTTGAGGTTTGGGATAGTTGAGATGGAGAACGGGGATCAAACCTTGCACCTCCCTCATAAGAAAGAGGAGGCAATGCCACTTCAGTCGAAATGTATTTTGAGTTGTTACCAATTACGTTTAGGGGCATATTTAATAATAATAACAAATACTAACAATAATGAAGAGGTTATTTTTATAAAAGAATTCTTCTTGTTATGCATTATTATTAATTATTAATAAAGATAACTTGAAACACTAGTCCTTCTTACTATTAAGATTGTAAAGAGAAAAGGGGGAAAATGGACAAAATAAATTTATATATATATATTTGCATTTTTATATATAATTGGTGGCAATTTTACGCGTTGCCACTTAATATATTATATCTAGTTCTCAATTTTTTTTCCTTATAATAGCCTCTTTTAAGTTGACGCCCTACAAGTAGCACCTTCTTGCTTGTGTAATTGAAACATAATTAAAATTATAATTAATAAAATTATGAGTAAGTGGAAATTTACTTTTATAATCATATATTTACCAATCAAAGTAAACATTGTCTAAATTATATCCATAAAAAAATCTAATATTATAAAATAATTACATTTTACATTTAATCACACTTTTTTTCTAGCACGTATTTATCTTATTCATAAAAGTAAATGAGCTCTAAAAGGAGAATATCGTACAACCTATAAGAATCGGTATTTCAAAAATCTTGAAAGAAAAAGAGAGCGAAAAATCATATTATTCTACTAGTATCATATTTTATTTTTTTTATTTTTTGGGTACCATAATATTTATACATGATATAGGATATGAACTTTAAATCAAAACATATAACAAACTTATAATGCCTACTAAATTACTAAATGAAAAACAAGATCCTCTCTCTCTCTATTCATAAAAAAAAAAAAAAAAAAAAAAAAAAAAAAAAAAAAAAATCCTCTCTCTCTCTCTCTCTCTCTCTCAAAGAAAAAAGAGAAAGCCAAAAGCATTATTCATTATTGATTATGGGGGTCACCGCCAATCATTTGGGTAGCCAAAAATCTCGTAGTGGGCAGTGACATTAATGTCCCATCCCATCCGCAGGCGTGCCGAGACCAATATTGCCGCATTCATTTTCAACCCCCCAAAAGCTTTGCATTGAAAGCCCCACAAACAAATTATTATTAGTAGTAGTATGCTAAGTATTTATTCCCTCAACAATTATAACGTATTGAAAATTTTTCTTTGCTAACAAAGAAGAAGCAAAGTAAACTATGCAAGCTTCATCACTCGAAAATTTTCAACTCATTTAATTATTGGAAATGTATTATTGGAAAAGTACGAGTTTTGATTTGTTCATGTCTCATTCTCGTTAAAGAAAATTTGACTAGTCCACAAAAGTTTCCTGACTCGCCCAATCATTAAGGGCGTGAAAAAAAGCGGTTTTCTAAGTAGCAGTAGTACTTATTAATACGGGTCATTATTTGTTAAGTAATTTATGATAATTATAGAACGTTTATTAATTATATGATTAGGTCTCGAAACAAAATATCAGGATCTTATAGGTTCTTTTTGGAACAAGAGGAAGTTTTTAACTTATTTTTAAGATCTTAATATGCATTTTCAACTTTAACCACTTTAATTATAAAATTATTATTACTGATATCTTATAAATTAAAAGATTTTATTTTATTGAAACACTTGAAATAAAATTTAATATCTTATTAGTTTCAAAAACATCTTCACAATATGTCGGAGGATATAAGATTCTTTAAATAAGCTTAAACAAAGTTAAAGTAGATAATTTGAATTTGCAATGTGATAAGTAGTTGAATTTGATTGATATATTGATTAAATTAATTTTTTTTAAATTAAATTTTTTAAAGAAAATTTTCATTACGTTTCTTCGTTTTTCTTCCCAATACTTTATTCTTTCCCATTGTGATCAAGCCCTCTAATGTTTGATATTAATCATCCGGCCAATTGTTTCACTTTCTTTTCTTTTTTCTTTTTTTTTTTTCATTTAAGATTTTCTTTTCCTTTTGGGTGGGGGTGGTGATGAAGTGGGGTCTTCGCCTAGGCAGTTTCTTGAAATATGAAAAATATTTCGATGACTAAAAAATTATTCATGTGGGATCAATCATAGTCCAAGTACTTAAGGATGTGGTTTACCAAGTTAACGACCTAAGTTCGAATCCTATCTAAAATACCCGCTCCCTTTATCTCTCACATCGCTATAATTCCTTGATTACGGTCCCAGATCGATTGGAATAATTTGCCTATGTATTCCGGATAGAGAGCAAGTGGATGCTCCCAGAAGAGGAAAAAGAAAAGAAAAGAAAAATTGCAATGTTATATCTAAAAAGTTGATTGATGTATAGGTGAAATTATTTTTATTTAAACGAAGACATTAAAACAATTATTATACTCTTTTGTACTCGCCCTTTTAAACTATTTACTTCATATTGTATATAATTAACAGAGTGAAAGATTTATTACCCTAACTCATGAAATATATGCATATGTTAATTACTACCAACATTGAACTTTTGGCATGAAGAATGTTTAATTAGCAATAGCTTTACATTCAATCGTGTATCATTATGATCTAGAAACAATAGAAATAGAGAATTACAATGAAAAATAAAAGAGAAAGGAAAAAAAAAACACTTTTTTACGTTATTGAACATATGTTTATAAAAATAAAAATGTGTAGATCTAGGCACTTTGTTAACATTATGTAATAATATTGGAATTGGTTACCACCAAAATTCTGAAGAAGCATGAAGTGGTAGTTTTATCCACTTATTACGTAATCCCGATTTCCTCATCATCTCTAGTGCTAGTAAAAAATTCGAGCTCCTAGTACGTGATATATTGCATAGATGGGACATGTCACTATTCAAAACAGTGTTTCATTTCCTATTTATACTTTAAATAATATTTTTTTTTTATAAAAAATATGTAATAATAAATATAATACACATGACATGTACTTAAAAGTATAGAATAGGAAATGAAACACAAAAGATACTTTCTTTTGATAATAATACAGAAACAGATTAATACGTTGGAACAGGATCCCCAATTTCAAAATGTTGTTTCATCTCCTATTTCAATATCTTTAAATACATATCGTGCGTATTGCATTTATTATTAAATATTTCTATAAAGAAACATTTAATACACGTAGCATATATTAAAGTATAAGACAGGAGATGAAAACCATTTGGAGTAGGGTATCCTGTCTCTATTGTCACATATTTGATTACCCCATTTTCGAATTGATGGTAAATCTTTTACTTGTACAAAGGTAGTTATGATGCCAATTTTTGATGTCCCAAATTTATGCTTCTATTCATCACACAACTCAAGTTGATAATTGCCATGTTCTGTGATGTAGGCCCCATTAATACCCATATTCTCGACAGATACTCTCTCTCATCTCTCTTTTTTATGTTTTTAGGACTTATTGCACTTTGCCTCCCAAAAAAATTCAATTTGCACACTTTATTTCCCATAATTTGTGTAATGTAATTGCACTTCCTGAAACCAAATTAAGTATAGCACTTTGCACTCAAAGTCAACTTTCCGATCATTTGCTCACAGGAATTTGATAACGTGCAATTTTTATCCTTTTTTTTTTTGCACTTTGCCCCCTGAGAAATTTAGAAAAGAGCACTTTATCCCCTAAAATTTTTGTAATTAAGTTGTGCTCCCAATACCAAAATAAGAAGTTCACGTCGCTCCATGGTTAATTTTTTGAGTGTTTGTTTATCAAAAGTAGGTCACACTCCATTTATAAAGGGTTACATACTACAGGAAAACAGGAAAATGACGGCGATTTTTTTTGCAATTAGTGGCGGTTAAATATCTAGTGCGGCGGTTGCCAAACTGCCGCTATCTCTACCATCGCGAAGCCAATTAGTGGCGGTTTACTGCAACTGCTAGAATATCGCTGCTAAAATTTAGGGGCGGTTCACAAACCATCGGGAAATTTTTTCCTTTTTTCAATTTTCTTTTTTTGGCAGTTTCCAACCGTCGGGAAATTTTTATTTTATTTTTTCATTTTTTTTCTAGAGGCAGTTTATGAACCACCAGAAAATATTTCCATTTTTCTAATTTTTTTTCTTGCGGTTTCCAATCGTCAGGAAATTTTTATTTTTATTTTTATTTTTCTAGCCGCAATTTTTTAACCGCCAGGAAATTTTTTCTTTTTTAATTTTTTTTTGGCCGGCGGATTCCAACCGCCGGGAATTGTTTATTTCATTATTTCATTTTTTGTATTGCCACGAAATTTTTTCGTGTTTTTTTAATCCTATTTTAAATTTATGAATTTGCTCATTTTTTGTACTTGTAAAATATGTTTCGTATAACATAACCTCATGTAGAAAATGCATATAAATTAACAATATCCATATCCAAAATATATAAAAGATTAAACGTCAATAACTAGAATTCACCAAACGATATTATATAACAAAAGAAATTAGTTAAAAGAGTACAAATATTCTGGACCATATCGTATGACAAAATAAATCAATAAAAAGAGTACAAATGAAGCATCAACACCCTAGTTAACAAGTGGATTCATCACGAAGCCACTTCACCAAATCTCCCATCTTCTTTCACCATAGCTTCTTCCTAACAATACAAAAGTAAAATTAAGAAAAAGTAAAACAATTTAAATGAGTAAATCCCAACAAAGTAAACACCAAGCTCAAGGTAAACCACAACCTCGAATTATGAAAACTTCAAACCACATATTGACATAGCGGCAACACCATCAATCATACATAACATGTATATTAGGAATCTTACAAGTATAATAACAATCAATGACAGGAAAAGATAAATTTCATATTGATCCACAAAACCCACGACACTAATACAACAACATGACTGAGCTATTTTAACACCATAATGTTATGATGAAGACAAAACTTTCCCATAAAACATAAATACACTTCCACAAATGAACCATAAAAGGCACATGATATATGGCAACTTGAAGCAAGCTAAAATAAATTCGAACATATATATAAACTGAAGTGTTTCGGCACACAAGACATACACATTCAACCTTCTAATTCAAGTTCAAACTACCTAACTGCAAAATAATATTTTCATTTTCAAACTAGTTTTCATTCTTGCTTATAATTACAAAGTTCAGTAATTTAATTACACATATAGATCAATTCACATTCCTGCTACTAAACATGAGATGATAGGCCGTGGTTATGTGAGCCAAGGCTACGTGGGTCATGGCTACCCGAGGATGAACGCCTTACTAGTGTTGGTGAACTTGCATCTACAGCCCAAAAATCAAGATAAAAATATGATAAACTAAACACCGTTGGCCTGATATTGAAAAGTTTAGTTTAAAATGGAAGTTTAGCATTACTTGATTGTTGTTAGGATTGCCATCTAGCATTTGAGCTCCAAAGTGTTCCATAAAGTAAGCAATTTGTGCTCGTAGAGCCTTCACTTCTGACTTTAATTCTTGAATTTCAACATTCGCTTGAGAACTAGTCTCCTCACCCGAATAGCTAGTCGATCCAAGAACTTAGAGGAGGCAACGCAGGGTCCCACACTGCGAACACGCCCTGGGTGCTCTATGCTAAAGATTTTAGTGAAGGCTTCAGTTTCGGAACTATTTTCAGTATGCATATCTAGCTCTTCCTGCATATAATGTTAAATCATATATATGTGCGTCAAATACTTATATTAGATAATCTTTAAAACACAATGCAAAATTAAAAATAAATTATTGTACTCACGCTTTTCTTCTTGGTCTCATCATTGACAAAAGACCTATTCTTTTTTTTGTGCCCAATATTCCACATTTCTGTTCTACTATAAGATCGTTCAAGTTCAGCTTCCTAACAGTTCGTACTCGATTAGTAAAATTACGAATATGTGAAAAAATACTTTGACATGTAAAATTAGAAATAATTACAAGAGTTATACCATCTCATGCTTCTTCTGGCTATCGTTTTTGAACCGAGAGTGTGAGAAACTTTCTGCTTACGTCGATTTTCAATTTTTCTTTCACACATATCCTACACAATTAACAAATGACGATATCAATGAATTAAAGAGTATAATCGTGAGTTTAAAATTTAACATATGCATGTCACTTTAGTAGTTTGACGCATCCTATATGACAGATAACCAGCCCAATGATCTCTAGGGACATCCTCTGGATAATTCTGAATGTTGGTCTCTCAATTAGCCGTTGGATCATAGTATGCATTGTATAAATCTCCACGATAATCCTTCCATTTCTTCCCCAAGTTGCTGAAAATATACTTTTTGTTCATGCCATTGTTGACTACAAACTTTTCCTTCAAAATGAACATAACATGGTAGAAGTCACTAACGAAAACAATAAAAATCAATTAAAATCAAATTGTTTCCTAATAAATATGATTCATACCTTTATTACATGATTCTATACATGTTCCTTGTCAGCCGACGGAACCTTCGGCCACTTCTCATAGCTGATGGGAAAATTATCAGACTTACATGCCACATGGCCTAAAAATTGTCCTAGTAGGCCACCAGCCTCTCCAACAGGCTGTCCCTCTCAGTTCCACTCTAAGATAATCTTTTGACGTGAAGGTAGCACGAATACGTCATGAGCAGTTAGACGGGTTTCTTTTGTTTTACCATTCTCATCTAGCATTTAAAACACAAAGGATAATGTTGTTTTGTAAAAAAAGCATAAATCATAAAATTAGTAAATGAAAATTATTAAGTTGACAATCACATACCAATCAATCTAACTATCCAATATTTATTGGACTTTCTCTCGTAATATGGTGAGTATGGCACAACTTCTGAGTCCTACTCAATCAATGGATCTAGCAGATCGAGTGAGTCTTGTTGGATGGATGGTCTTGGCTCTACAACGGGTGGTATTGGCTCTACAATGGGTGGTGCTGGCTCTACAATTGGCTCATTATGTGAAGCAATATTACTAGCACCTCCAGCCTCAGCATTAGGCTAAGTAAGCATAGATTGACCCCTCGGTGCATGTCTTCTTCGCTTAGGCATATCTGCGAAATCATAATATTAATTGTATTTTAGTATGATAAAATTAGAGTGTAAAATTCATATTATGAAAGCAAAGCATATACATACAATTTCTATAATACCCCAAATTATGCACATATATACGTTTACAAAAGAGATAAAAGTAATACTTATACCTACCAAAGAACCATATCCTCATTATCATCATCAACATTTTCATTAAGTGCCAAACTTGGAGGATCACCATTTGTCGGACCTCTTGCCAACTGTATATGTGTAGTTTCATCGGAGAACAAATGCTCCAGATTTTGTGTTGGGCAAGGCACGTTAGACACCATGATATCTTCATCATCTAGACCAATCTCATATAAGTCCCTTGGTTTTAAATGAACCAGTATGCGCCAACCCGTTTCCTTCTCATCATCCACATAATAAACCATTTGAGCCTCAGAACTCTCTATATATGGTTCATTGTCTTTATGTTCACCACTATGTATCAATCTTGTAAAGTTAATAGATGTGAAACCCAAATTATCGGTCTTTAAGCCTCTTGGATTAGTAGTATTAGCTCATTCGCATTTAAATAAGATTACCATAAATATGCTATTGTAGCTAAGCTCTATAATATCTACTAACTTTCCATAGTAAGGCACCCCTCCAAACCGCATTTGGACATCACTACTACTCGAGTAAGATCTAGTCCTGAACATGCCAAAAACTCTACTATTTTGAGTTTTTAATCTCATGTCTCGAGCCAAAGTACGAAACTTGTATCCATTAACATTATACACCGTGAACTTTCTGGCTTGATTTATAGGACCTTGAGCAAGACTCAGTAAAATAACTTTATCTGTTTCGCTATTATTATCACGATCTTTGTTAATCTAAAGACAAAAACTCGTATTAGCTGATAGTAATGATTTACTCATTAAAATTCAATAAAATAATACATAGCTGTAATCTACTCACCTGATCACGGAACCAATTGACAAACTCTCTATGAACCTTCTTGTTTATCTCGCTAGCATTCCTAGTACGACTCTTCAGTTGTCTCCGTACAATATTTCTAAATTCCTTGTATCGATTTATTGTATTAGACATGCAACAAATGAAAACTAAATAGTGAAATAAGTTTAAGAACTACTCACTGTAGATAAGAATCAACTATAGGGCAATTGATTAAGATATGTCTATGAGCTTGTAACTTCTCCGTGAGTGTTAAGGTAAAAAATGTATAGCCACCAATTGGCTTTCTAGTTTGAGGAAACAATTCATCTATTCGTGAGTTAGAGTGTGTCTCATTAGGTACATCATCAACACGATGAGGTTGATTCTATCTAGTCTCAGTATCATTTAGATATCTCGAACAAAACGTAAGGATCTTTTCTGTAAGATAACATTCTGCTACAGAACCCTCTGGTCGAGCCATATTACGGACATAGGATTTTAATTACCCCAAGTACCTAATACACCCCAACAAATGTAATTAGTAACACCTTTGTATATGACTAATATTTAATTCAAAGAGATACCATGACAAATCGAGTTACCTTTCTATAGGATACATCCATCTATATTAAACAGGCCCTCCGAGTTTAACCTCTTCAACAAGGTGAACAATGAAATGAACCATGACCGTAAAAAAATGAAGGGGGAAATAACATTTTCAAATGACACAAAGTGAGGACAACTTGATCTTGCAATTTGTCTAGATCGGAAACACTCAACACTTTACTGCACAATTGTCTGAAAAATGAGCATAATTCAATTAGTACTACTGACACCTCATGTGGTAGCGGTGCTCGCATCACTAGTGGTAGCAATTACTCCATCAATATATGAGAGTCATAACTTTTTAGCATCCTATTTAACTTAAGATTATCCAAATCAATACATCTTGAGATATTGCTTGAATAACCATCTGGCACAGTGATGTTCTTTAAAGTCGTTAGAAATGTCCTTTTTCCTGCACTTGTCATTGTAAAGACTGCTAAAGGATACTTTCCATTTTCATCTGGATAAGGTCATATTTAATACTCATAGCTTTAAAGTCCTTATGAGCATTCACATGATCCTTTGTTTTTGAACTATCATTTAGTAAAGTATAGATGTCATTATTGCACACATTCCTCTCAATGTGCACAACATCAAGATTGTGACGCAATAAGTTATGTTTCCAATATTAAAGCTCAAAAAATATGCTTTTCTTATGCTTTTCTTTTTCCATTGTTGAGTGCTATCTCGTGCAACATGACCAACATGCGTTCTTTTTCCCTTTACTTCTTCTTCTACTCTTCGACCAAATGTCACATCAATATTATTTATTTGTTTAAGAATATCGAAACCAGATAATTTTTTTGATGGGTCACGCATGTTTTGCTCACCGTAAAACCGAACCTTGTTCAATCTAAATCTGTGTCCTCTATCAAGAAATCTGCGGTGACCCATAAAACACCATTTCTTATTGTGAGGAAGATGAAATGGAACAGCATCAAAGTTGCAAGACGGACAGGTTAGTCCCCTGTGTGTGTTCCACCCAGAGAGGGTTTTTAGTCTAGGAAAATCACTGATTGTCCACATCAAAGTTGCATATAGCTTGAACATCTCTTACTTGAATGAATCATATGTATCCACACCCTCATTCCATAACTCATTCAACTCTTTGATTAAAGGTTGTAGATAAACGTCTATATCATTTCCTGGCATTTTTTTACCAAGAATTATCATTGAAATGATAAAAGATGTTTGCTTCATGCACACCCAAGGAGGGGTGTTGTATGGGCTAAGAAAAATTGGCCAAATGTTATAACTTGAATTCAAACTACCATATGAATTAAAACCATCAATGGCTAATGCAAGGCGCACATTTCGTAGGTCAGATGCAAACCAAGAGTGTGTAGTATCAAATGCCTTCCAAGCTTCAGAATCTCTAGGATGTCTTATCATTCCATCCTTGTTACTATCCACAGCATGTCACCTCATATCCTTAGCAGTCTTTGAATACAAAAATAATCTTTATAGTCGAGATTTTAGAGGAAAATAATGAAGAACTTTCATAGGCACCTTCTTTTTCCCACCACTATTATCACCGCAAGTCTCTTCCTCACCCTCTCTGGTCCTTGATTTCATTTGGACTAGTTACAGACTTTACATTTTTATCTTTCTGCATCATCCTTGTTACCCCAATACAACATACAATTATTCGGACAGGCATGTATTTTCTCATAGTTCAGTCCAAGTTTGGTGATAATTTTCTTTGCCTCGTAGAAGGAGTTTGGAATCTTTGTGTGTTGAAATACATCTTGTAATAGCTCTAATATCATTGTCATGGCCTTGTCACTCGTCCCACAAAGGTATTTGATATGATACAGCTTGACTAAAAAAGAGAGTTTTGAATATTTCGTATACCCTTCGTACAATTGTTGTTTCCCGTCTCTTACTAATTCATAAAATTCTCTTACTTCATTTGATTTTTGAGTCGCATCGGGTGCTCGTCCTCCATCTTCACCAATGTCATCATTAGATGTAAAGGGTTCATTTGTACAAGGTCTATCAACTCCAAACGCATCATTGATCATAGTTTGAATAGGATCTTCGTTGACCACATCATCCTCTACTACATCTAAAACATCTGCACTGTGGACATTACTTCTTTCCTCTCTAGTCTCCCCATGATAAAACCAAAAAGTATGTCCTTTAGGGAATTGTCTACAAATTAAATGTTCAAACACTACATCCCGAGATTGCCATTTATTGAAACTGCATCGTGGACAAGGGCATATTGTCTTATTATTAACACAACGATTTTCAAAGGCAAATTCAATAAATCTTCTAAGCCTTTGCTCATATTCAGGTGAATTTCGCGGCATTGTAATCCATGATTTATCCATTTTTGTAGAATTTTCTTTAATATTTAAAAAATACACATGCCAAGAAATATGAATGAAATTAAAAATAAAAGAGCAGAAAATAGAGATAAGTCAAAAAGCTACACATGAATCCCAGACATAGATAGATGATCGATGAACCGAAGAGAATGTAAAGCTTTTGATATTCAATTAGGAACATTTATATGCACATAAATAATAACGAAGATTTTAATGGAGGATATACGAAACAATAATGAATTTGTGATAGAATACTAAAAAATTTATGTAGAGAGCACTTGTAGCAAATTAATAATAGATTATAATAATTTTCGATCTGTGATGAAGAACAATAACAATGAAATGAAGGATTTACCAATTGCTTTATTTTATGTACAAAGGATAATCGAAAAATCCGTCCAATTGTGCCCTAAATAAGAAAGTCCAACAAAGAAAAATAAAAAGGATAGCTATAAATTTCTAGGTCCATAAATTTTATGATTGAAAGAAAAAAATTAAACAACTATTTTAAGAGTTTTCATTAGTATAATAAAGATAAGATTATTACTTTAAGAAAAGATATATCAGTAAATTCGAAGTTTTAACAAATTGAGTGCTCAAACTCACTCTACCACATGCCGGTCACATGGTCCAATATCCCTCTAAATTCATCGGGCATCTTGCAATATTTTTTATCCAATGATCATTAAAAGCATAAATAAATATATTCATAGCATTTCCATGAGGTGCCAAAATTAAATCCCACTAATTAATATTAACTATGTGACATTAGTACCTTTGTATTTGTGTGAAAAGTGAAGAAAATTCTAAGTTCATACATGATGCATTTGGGCTCCATTTTCTTACATGAGTTGCGAAAATGTGGCACAATGTGTTTGCCTTTCTTTACAAATGTCTTACATTCATGCAACCGACAACCTTTCTCAATTTTGCAACTGAAATTTTTCTTTGTTGGGACAATGTTATATAAGTGAATTTACGTTAGACATCCTCTCGAATATTTATTAGGTGGGAGACGAATATTTATTAGGTGGGAGACACACTTGGTATTGACCACTGAAAGACTTGGTATTGGATATTCAATCATTTGCAAAGAATAAATTAGCACACTAAGTGAAAAGTTATGCTTATGTTATCCTTTTTAAGGCACATTGTTCCCTTTGAGACTGAATCTACCTCAAGCATTGACCCAAATTCACAATATTAGTGTCTATTATAATATAAAAATTATATATATATATATATAAACACACATACACACACATAAAAAAACCCATCAAAAATCAAGAAAAGGGACTGTAAGAATGTAGGAAAAAATGGAACTCCAGAAAAATAGAGGAAAAAAAAAATAGAAAAACAGCTACATTGCACAACTTGAACAAGAACATATTGTTTATAGAAGAAAAACACAACCTGAAAAATATAAGACATATTAACCATTGAGCTTTTATGGAACTTAAAGGACTTTCATTATGTATAAAACCATCAAAAATCAAGAAAATAGATTGTTAGAAAGCAAGAAAAAAATGAGCATCCGGAAATATGAATGAAATACAGCTGCATTGCAAATTGAACAAGAGCACAATGTTAATAGAAGAAGAATAGCTATGCGCATCAAATTATCCTCTACTTTGGTGTGGGAACGAAGGGTAGAAACTCAGAGTTATGGACAAATGGCAGGAGACTTCGACAAGAAGGAGAACTGCGGCGAAGCGTAGAGAAAATGGCGGGCAGCAGCGAAGCGGGGCTCAATACCGGAGGTGGGCGGCGAAGCATGGTTCAAGCAGGCAGCAAAGGGTAGTTCAACACTCGTGGTATTGGTCACCGGCGACGTTGGTGTCAAAGCAGAGATGTCGCGGTGACTGGGTGAGTGTTTGGTTAGGGCTTCTTTTTCTATTTGGGGGGAAATCTAGCATATTCATGTCTTAAACCTGTCTTCAATTTTTCTTTTTTGTTTTTTCATTTTTCTTTTCCTTTACCAGTGGTTCTCAAACTGCCATTGCATTTTTATTTTTAGTTCTTTCACTGCAGTTATTGTAACTGTCGATAAATTTTTGAAAACCACCGTTACGTATTGGAGTGTCGTTGCGGTTGCTTGAACTGTCGGGAGAACCGTCGTTAAGTGCTCAATTGGCGGTAGTTTAAGCTAACCGCCACAAAATTACCGCCGTTAACTTCCTGGTTTGTGTAGTGACAATGTCAATTTTCATTCCAATCCCGCCAACCCTAGAACATCAAATATCCTCTTACTTATTTTTTCTCTTTTTCTATCTCAAAACATCCACAATTGGTCATTATTGATTAACTACCGCTACAATTTCTTGTCTACTTTTAATGTCTGCACCACCTATGGTAAAATACATAAATTTTACCGAACCAGAGGCTAGACAGATACTTGCACAAGTTGGAAATAAAGCTTTCAAAAATTATATTTTTAGTCCTGTAACTAGACTACCTTTTTTTTTTTAACTTTTGATCCTACATGTATTGGTTCAACAATTTTAGCCCTGTAAGTACTAGTAATTTGATATTTATGCCCAATTTTAGTAATTTTAGTCCTGTATGTTATAATAAATTTTACAATTTTAGTTCTGTAAGTTGTAATAATCATGAAATTTTAGTCCTATGAGTATGACTAAAACTACAAACAAGGGACATGAATTGTAAATTATTATTACTTATACGACTAAAATTGTAGAGTCAATACATAAAAGATCAAAAGTGAAAAGCTGTATAGTTATAAGACTAAAAATATAATTTTTCCATAGAGATCCGCAAAATTAAGGAAGCTAATTCTAAAATTGAAGAGTGGAAAAACACAAATGTTTCCTGACACTATCAGGCCAAGGAAAATAAGTCCCCTGAGGCACTGCAATTGCTAAAAAATAAAGATAGAGAAAATTTTATTGCTAGTGAGATTTAAGAGGAATGTAAGTAGTGCGACATCGGTTTTGAGGGAACAACAACTGAATTTGTAATTAATGCTTTATGTTATTTGCATGTTTCGATTGATTTTACTTACAAGAAAGCATCGACGGGAAGGATTAGCCAGCATAGTGGGAAGTCGATTCAGGCTAATGGGATTTGAAAAAAGAGAAAAAAAAGAAAAGAAACGGACATTTTAGCTCTTTTTGGGTGGGACATCCGCTGCACGTGACCTATTTTTATGAAAAACACTTGAAAAGTTGACCGTGGAGCGATATAAACTACTTATTTTGGTATTATGGGGCACAACTTAATTACAAAAAATTTAGGGAGTAAACTGGTCTTTCCAAAATTTCTTAGGGGGCAAAGTGCAAAAAAAAAGGATAAAAATACACGTGCAACGCACGTGATCAAATTCCGGCGAGCAAATGATCGGAAAGTTGATTTTGGAGGCAAAGTGCTATATTTAATCTAGTTTTAGAGGGCACGATTACATTACCCAAATTATGGGGAGTAAAGTGCACAAATCGAATTTTTTCGTGGGGCAAAGTGCAATAAGTCCTTAATTTTATTCTCGAGCAATTATGTCACAAACTTTTTGGAGAAGTCCATCGCCTTTCCTTCTTATAGGAAGGCGAAAGGTTCGATCCCCATTATGCACCATTCATATCCTTTTAAAAAATAAAATTATTTGTAATTAATATAAGTGAAATTAATTTTAATAATTAATTAATACTTAAAAATAATTTTATGTTTGTGAAAATTGCCTGCCGCACTTGTAGAAACAGATGGATAGCAACTCCCAAATTTCAATGGTCTTAATTTTTCTTTAATCTTTTTAAATGCAGTTGACACAAAGCAATAAGAAAAATTAGTTATTTTGTCTAAAACTTAAATGAATTAAAAGTAGGTAGACCAATGGATCTAGACATTATTCTATTTGGTCCTCTCTAACTTTTCTCTCTAGGGTCGAGACTCCCTCACTTCCTTTCTTTCTTATTGAGCCACTGTTTTCTTCTCCAGCTTAAAGATCCCACCTGTCGGCCGCTATCTCCTTGGCTGCCTGATTTTTCTCTAAAGATCTTTTTTCTCTTTTTGTTTTTTTTTTTTTTAAAAAAAATTGTCTTTTACTTTTTGTCCACAACTCCGCCACCACATCATCTCTGGTGGATTGTGGATTGCTATTTTCCATCCTCTATATCCATCACTTCTTCATCAACCTGTCTCTCAGTCACATTTATCTTCAAATCAAAATTTTAACTTTGGTGTGCGGTATTGTGATTTGAGTTTTGTCAAACTTTTTAATACCAAGGATAAAGAAAAAACTCTATTTATGAATATTTTTCAAAGCCATTTTTCTATGAAAAAGGCAATGAATCACCATGTTATTCTCTTGCTATGTGTAATAGCCCGAAAATTCTCCTAATTAAATTTTTAAATCATCATTTTTAATTGGTAAATGTTTTCATAATGTTTTTGAGAAAAAAATTAATCGGTAGATTTTTTTTCTCCATTTTGAGATTTTTCTCATAATTGAAAATATTTTTTCACTTTCAAACAATTTCTTTTGCACTCGAAACTTTTCATATGCATTGTTTTGGCATAAAAGAAAATTTTAGCACAATCTTTGATCCAAAAATTGAGCCCAAAACATACCCAAAGCCAATCCAAACCACATTATACATACAAAAAAATAAAAATAAAAATAAAAATACATACGTATACACACACACATACACATACACATACACACATATATATACTATAAGGCTCGGTTAACACCTTATAAATTTAGCGGAGATATTTTGATTATAAAATACCAATCAATCCTTATCCAAGTGTTAAAACCATCATTAGCCAATTGACCACTCACCATGGGGACTTGACACTTTGCAAGACAAAGGGAGAAATGATAATTGGACTCACCATGGGGACTTGACCACTTTTTTTTAAAGACATGAACTTTGTAACACCTCGAAATTTTTCCTAACTAAAATTTTAACTTACTGTTTTTTAAATGATAATCGTTTCTATAATCACGAAATTTGTTTCATCATCAAAATAATTTCTTGGCATCCGAAAAATTTTCCTAATATTCGAAACCTCGTTTACACATTGTTTTGGCCCAAACGAGCCCAATTCTTGGCCCAAATATCACCAAATTTTAGTCCAACACTCTAAAGCCCAAAATTTATAATTTTCAAAAAAAAAAAGGAGGGGGGGAGGGGGAAATCATGGCTGCAGATTTGCAGCCATGCTTAAGCATGGTTTCCTACCAAATCCTACCTCAAGACATGGCTCAAAGTATGGCCTCAAGCATGGCCACCACCAACCTTGGCTAAAATTATAAACTAGCCCCTCAAACTCTTAATTTTGCTAGTAAGTCCTTGTCCAACTCTATAAATAGCAACCCAATTGAAGTTGGATTTGTCTTCTACTTTCCCTTAAATCTTTGTATACATATAAGCACATATTCACACATATACATTCATATTTTAAGAAAAAACACTACAAGCTTATATATTGTTATCAACCATTTTGCTAAAAAGGGGAAGAATAGGAGGAGTTCATTCT
Organism: Handroanthus guayacan; assembly: GCA_014898755.1. Lineage (NCBI taxonomy): Eukaryota > Viridiplantae > Streptophyta > Magnoliopsida > Lamiales > Bignoniaceae > Handroanthus > Handroanthus guayacan. The sequence continues at coordinate 427,007 of JACFYI010000896.1, read as the reverse complement.
CAAGTGTGTTGATAAGATGAAGTAAATAAATTTTGAATTATAGTTCATTTGGTGATTTAGGTATTATTGGAGTATTAGCCTAAGATATATTGTGTTTAATCTTGTTTTAGGTATCTGTCCATAATCTTGGAACTATCTAACCCCTAACATTAAGGAGACTTAGGACCGAGGTAAGTTTCATGGTTTCCTCACTTCTTCATTGCTTTTATGCTTCAATATCCGAAAAATCCATGTCGGCAAGCTTAAATTGCTAGTTTGAGCTTAATTATGTTGAATTCGATGATTTGTTGTGCT
>JACFYI010000896.1:400665-423243 GCA_014898755.1 Handroanthus guayacan | reverse complement strand
AAACCCTCATTAGGACTCATACTTGGTAAGTTTAAGGAATCAATTTCTAAAGGGATTTATGATATGGAGATTAAGATGAAATATGACATAATACTTAAATAGTTTTGATAGGTGAACTAAAGAAAGGCCTTTAAGGATTTGGACATTCTCTGTGAGTACAAAACTTAAGGACGAAGGTAAGGAGTTATGACCATTCCTTGGTTTGATGAGTTCTTGTTCCCTATTTGGCATAATGCCTTTCCTTGATGAATATTAGATTCTTGGACCAAACTTTCATTTAATCTTAGATTTCCTTGCCAAGTACCTTGTCATTAGATGATGAAACTCGGACTTATGAATTTAATCTTGGCAACTTTTATGAATTTTCTTTGAATTCCTTGATGATTTCTTGTACATTGCCTTGATTGCCCAAAATGATGTAACTATGGGCATTTAAGCTTGAATACAATTCATTGTTGGTGACTCATGGACATCACAAGATTTTAATAAACCAATCTTGCCATTTTACTCCCAAAAACTGTATAAAAAAAATTAAAATGGACTCTGGTGTGTTTCCATAAAGCTTTTATTGATTATTCTTCACCTTTTTGTGTTTAAATGTCCATGATACACTTCTATGGATTGTTCCAAGCATGAATTATCATTTATCTTGTCCAAATGTTGGCTCAAATTGTTTGACATGTCTGATATATGCTAGAATGGGATATTATCGATTTGGACAATTGTCCCTTGTTGTAAACCTATATGTTTATTTTACTAATGGGCCCCAGGAAGTTTCAGGAGGAATAATTGGGTGGTATTGGACCACGATGGGTCCCCTGGAGGGCTTCTCTATTGTTGGACAGTTTTGCAGAATACCTGGAGATAAGTTTTTTAAGAACTATTCTTAGGCATGCGGTTGACCATGCCTATATTTATTTTATATGGGTTGCTCCAATCTAAGCGGCCGCTTGAGGGAGAGACTGGAGGGATAAGGGTATGACTTAATTGATATACATATTTTGGGAATGATAAGAGTAATACATCCACCAAATAATACTCTTGCCGTAATAGCTTGAAATTCTTGAACTTTGCATCTTATCGCTATTAATCTCTAAGCTCAATTATGATCATTTGATTCATTTTAACTCTTTTTGTTTCCTTACATTGTCCTTGTATTCCAGGTCATAGCTTCTTACTAAGTCAATAGACTTACGATTATATCTTAACCATGTGTAGGTGAATGACTTTATGTACATGACATTAATGGCATAAGTATTTGTGATACCACAAATTTGCAGCTCTACTTGTAGAAATGAGACCTGTAGTTCTATTATGATCATGTATTGATGTATCTCGAACTTGTGAGCTTATGTATTGAAGGTCTGTATGAATATTAGGAACAATGTTGTGTATTAGACGATTGTAAATTATAAGTTTAACAAGAAAATTATCATTATGCATTGTATTATGGGTGTTTATACTTGAACCCCTACCCACAGGTAACGTATTCGGCCTAGAGGCGGATGTTCTAGGTTTAGGTCGTTCCAAGTGATATCAAAGCGTAGGTTAGGAAGCCTTTGAAATTTAGAAAAGTTCATTATTGCATTTTACGATTTCCTTTCATAATGACTAATTTTTATTCTTAATGGTGATGTGGGTAGGATGGACAATGGGAAAAATAAGGTGGAAGAGTGGGAGGATTCGAACCACAGCTCGAGCAGGAGCGACAGGGGTCCAGTAAAGAAAGAGATGGCGAAGAAGGACAATGAGATTACCTATTGGAAAGATTCTTATCGAAACCAACATTGGCTTTCCCAAGAGTATAGTAAGTGGGCACAAAGGGAGATGGAGAATATGGTGGCTAGACACCAAGGCCAATGTTTGAATTTGGAGAATATGGCTACAAGCAATCGTGCGTGTTTTGCCCCACTCATTAAGAGCATGAAGGGCCAATTCGAGGATGCCCTAGACAAGTGACCGATTCGATGTTCGGTATGGAGTGGGTCATCCAGAATTACGTCAAAGGCGAATTCATGCTGAGTTTTGAGGGACTAGAGCCGTCATAGATGCCAATAATGATAGGAGTGAGAGTATCGCATTCCAAGCTCACAAAACTGGACAAATAATTTTGAATGTGATGCTTTTGCTTCCACTAGTAGTGCTTAATAATAGTACAAGCAATGGAACAAGGACATCCAATGCACCGAGAGCTGGAGGGAGTGGTGAGCTGAGGTTTAAACAGACACCACATTGTAGGGTCATACCTCTGGGACAGCCTATCCAGGTGCATGTCATAGAAGATGAGTTGGCCTGGTTTGAGAGATAGCTTAAGGGCTCGAAAGACATTGATGGGAATACTGCTGATGACGAGGAGGATGAGGAAGAGGATCCAAACCATGTTGTGATGGATTAGATGCTTGGGATGATTGGTTGGAAGTTAGTATATATACATAAAAATATGTGTACATCTGGATAGTTGTATGAAGTATTTAGAAAACAATCATTAGTGATGCTAGCTTTGACAAGTTTGATAATGTTTGTTTGGAAAGTGAAAATAGATAGCTTGACATGATAACAATAGTGGTTATGTGGCCATCTTCTTTTAGACAACTTATGTAGATGGTTTTATAACCATCGATTTTGTACTAAGTGTAATGATATATTTTGGATTAATGAAGCAATGAAACTTTTGAAGTATTGCTTAATTCAAGCCTTAGTATTATGTCTTATTGTATTATGGTAATTTTGAGCTTTTATGACAAATGAGTAAATCATTGGAATGGTACTAAAAAAAAAAGAAAAATTCTTATTGGCAAATTTCAGATAATTATGGCAATAAGAGGAAGCACCTTGAATAATGAACCGACTAGAAAATGTGGTAGACCACGTCATGTTTTATTTGAAGAGTTTCAAGTCTAGAGGCCCCAAGTTACGTGGAAAACACTACACCATGCGTTGAACATAAAGAGCGAACGCCCTTTGCAAGAAATAAACTAGAGCAAACACCTTCTACAAGAAATGAACTAGCGGCAGAACAGCTTTTCGCAATGTGGCGATAGTTTATGAACTGTTGCCAACAACATGCTAGGGAAGTAAATCTAGGACACTGTAATAAGGAAGTGAATGCAGAGGATAAGTCATTTACTAGATTTTTAAGATTTAACACACCAAGGTTTAAGAGGGAACCCCATGATCAGAAGGCTGAGTTTTGGATAATAGAAATTGAAAAGATCTTTCGAGTACTTAATTACTTGGAGGAACAGCAGGTGGAACATGCTACATTCCTTTTGGAAGGAGCAGCGCACCATTGGTGCCATGTGACGAACAAAAGTGGGAGCGAGATGAAGTTGAAGAAACCTAGAAAGAGTTTAAAACTGAGTTTCTGAAATAATTCATCCCTTAAGTTATTATGGATGTGAGAGAAAGAGAGTTCATGAACTTGATACAAGGGACTTCATCGGTGGTGGAATATGAAGCAAAATTTAATAGACTAATCCAGTGTGGCTCGTACATTCAGGCATATGAGGAGAGGAAGATGAAAAGATTTGTGGAAGGCCTCAAATCTGAGCTAAAGCATGCCTTGGCCATTTGTAATCATTCAAATTATGATAATGTTGTGGAAAAAGCCATGCAACTGGAGGCTAAATTTAAAGAACTGTGGGAGATGGATGAGAAAAGAAATGGGAAATGGCTAAGTAAATCTCACTCGGATAAGGATAAGAAAGGTTTCTATGGAAAAAAACCAAAAGCTATTACTAGAAACCTAACCCATTTGCAGCTGATAAGGGCAAGGCTCCCTATAATGCTAAAGGGAAAAATTGTAGGTTTTGTGGAGGCACCAATCACACTAAAGATAGGTGTTGGAAAAAGTAAGGAAAGTGTCTTGTATATGGAAGCCCACAACATACAATAAAGGACTGCCCAAACAGCCGGAAGAACGCCGGTTCTGGAACACGGAACCAACCACAATAAGGCATGGCAAGATGCCCGCAAGTCAAAGCTAAGGCTTTATGCTTTAATCGGGGATGGTAGAGCGGACCCTATCAAGTGGTAGAAGATAAGGTCCTAATCTAAAATCTTTTATGCAAAGCTTTATTTAATATTGGTGCTACACACTTTTTTATATCTAATGCATGTGCAAAGCGACTAGCCTTGACTTCTGAACATATGAATACTTCTTATGAGGTTCACACTCCTGAAGGAAAATGTTATAAGACTCACAAGAGGTACCCAAATCGCCCCATAAACATAGAGAATAAGAAGTTTGTGACTTACCTCATTAAATTGCCAATTCAGGACTATGATCTAATTTTAGGAATAGATTAGCTATATCAACACTAGGCGGTAGTAGATTGCTTTGCTAAAGCTGTTAAGTTGATACTAACAGCAACCTTAAAAGTAATAGTTTAGCAATCATCTCGACAATAAGGGCCAGAAAAATTATTAGGAAAGGAGGGTAAGGATTTTTGGCCTATTTGATCAATAAACCCCAGGACAAAGTTAAATTGAAGGATGTAAGGGTAGTTAATGAATTTTCTGAAGTATTTCCTGCGGAACTGAACTCACTATTCCATGATCGAGAAATAGAATTTGTAATAGAGACCATACCTGGGGTAGGGCCATTCTCAAAGACTCCTTATAGAATGGCACCAGCAGAATTAAAAAAATTGAAGGAACACTTACAGGAACTGTTGGATAAAAATTTCATTCGATCGAGTTTTTTTCCATTAGGAACTCCGGTTCTATTCGTGAAAAAGAGGAATTGTTCCCTAAGAATGTGTATTGACTGTAGGGAACTAAACAAAGTAATAGTTAAGAATAAATATCATCTACTCCACATAGATGATTTATTCGATCATTTGCAAGGCTTCGTTGTATATTCAAAATTAGACTTACGCCATGGATATTATCAGTTGAAGATAAGAGAAGCAGGCATTCCCATGACTACATTTAATTTTTGATATGGACACTTTGAATTTGTGGCAATGCTATTCGGGCTGACAAATGCTTTTGTAGCATTTATGGATCTTATGTATCAAGTGTTTAATCTATATCTTGATTGTTTTGCAGTAACTTTTGTAGATGATATCTTGGTATATTCTAAGATGGAGAAATAGTATGAAGAACATTTGTGGATTGTTCTTCAAACTCTTAAGGAGCATCAGTTGTATGCCAAATTCAATAAGTGCGAATTTTGGCTAAAAAAAGTAAGATTTTTGGGGCGTATAATTTCTTAAAACTATCTTGAAGTTGATCGAGAAAAGGTAGGAGGAGTTCTCAACTGGAAAAAACCAAAAACAATTACTGAAATAAGAAGTTTCTTGGGACTAGTTAGGTATTATCAAAAGTTCATCCAAAATTCCTCTACACTAGCCGGTCCTCTTACTAAATTAACCTAGAAGAATGAACGATTTGATTGGAACTAACACTGTGAGAAAAGTTTCTTGGAGTTGAAGAAAATATTGACTATAGCCCCAATATTAGCACTGCCAAATGGATCTGATGAATTTACGGTGTACACTGATGCCTGTAAGGAAGCTTTGGGTTATGTGCTAATGCAGAAAGGCCGGATAATTGCTTTAGCTTCAAGAAAGTTGAAAAGTCATAAGCAGAATTACCTTACTCATGATTTAGAATGGGCAGCTATAGTTTCCGCTATAGCAAAGTGGCGACACTATTTATACGGGGCAAAGTAGAAGTCTTCACAGATCACAAACGTCGGCGGATGAAATTTCTGGAGGATTACGATTTTTCTATTGCTTACTATCCGAGTAATGCGAATGTTGTAGCCGATGCTCTAAGTTGTAAGAGAAGATTAGCAAGCTTGAGTATATATCCTAAACTATATAGTGATATCTTAAAGGCTCAATAGAAGAATGAATGGATACAAAAACCTAAGTCCACGGCGAGCACACAAAAAGGTTCAGATTTCAGAATTGATACGGATGGATTACTTTGGTTTAAGGACAAGGTGTGTGTTCCTGAAAGGATGCAAGAAAATGGTATTATCAGCAGCACATCAAACCAAGTATTTAGTGCATTCTGGAGGAGCGAAGATATACAGAGATTTGAAACAGACGTTCTGGTGGGAATGAATGAAGATATGATATGTTACATCTAGAAATGTTTAACCTATCAGCTCGTAAAAACAGAGCACTAGAGACCATCCAGAAAACCACGATCACTTCCAATTCCAAGCTGGAAGTAGGACCAGATCACCATAGACTTCATAGTCGATCTGCTGGTGGTAAGAAGAGGATGTGATAGTATTTGGGTAATGATAGATAGGCTAACTAAGTCTGCACACTTTTTGCCTCTCAAAATCCAATACAACGTCGAAACGTTGGCTGATATATACATTAAGGAAATCATTAGACTGTACAGAATTTCTCAAAGCATTGTCCCTGATAGGAATCTGAAGTTCACTGCAAGGCTGTGGAGAAGCCTACAAGAACATCTAGGGACGAAGTTACAATTTAGCACAACAACTCATCCCGAAATTGATGGTTAGTCCAAAAGGGTAATTTAAACTCTCAAAGGCATGTTGCGAGCCCGTGTTCTGAATTTTCTTAGAAATTGGGACAAACATCTACCCCTCGTAGAGTTCGTCTATAACAACAGTTATCAAACTTTAATTCAAATGGCATCCTACGAAACTTTGTATGGCAGAAAGTGTAGGTCGCCTTTGTATTGGGACTTGGACAAAATCAAAAGTGTTTTAGAATACGGCCAGAAATGATTCAAGAGGCAATTGATAAGATATAACTCATAAAAAAGAACATGAAAGCTGTACAAAATCGCCAGTAGAGTTACGCTAACAAGGAAGGAAGGATTTAGATTTTGAAGTGGGAGATCCAGTATTCTTGAACGTCGCACACAAAAAGGAATTCAAAGAATGGGAAAGAGTGGGAAGTTGACTCCTAGATATACAAGACCCTTCGAGATTGTCGAGCACACAGGATCAGTTCCGTATAGATTAGATCTACCGCTAAACCTCATTGGAATACATAATTTCTTTCACTATCTTAGTTATGAAAGTACCATCCGAACCCTTTGCATGTCATAGATCATGCCCACTTACTTATTCAGAGCGATCTTTTGTATATAGAGCAACCCATACACATCCTAGACTATTAGGTTCGAGAACTTAGGAATCGAGAAATATCCCAAGTGAAAGTTCTCTGGAGGAACTAGAAAGTCACAGAAGTTAGTTGGGAATATGAGGATGAAATGCGAGAGAGATATCATCATCTATTTGAATAAAGGTATGAATTTGGGAACCAAATTCTTTTAAAAAGGAGAGAGTGTAATAACTCGAAAATTTTTCTAATTAAATTTTTAGTTCTTTTTTTCAAATGACAAACCTTTTCACAACTACTAGAAATTTTTTCTACAACCAAAATATTTCATTACATCCATTAAAAAAAAAAATTCTTGCACACAAAATTTATCATATGTATTATTTTGGCCCAAAAAAAATTATTTAGCCCAAAAATTGAGCTCAAAATATTTCAAGGCCCAACCCAAAGCACGTGCATCCAAACACTCAAAAATACCTATAGTATTGCCCCAATAAGAAGTTCATGAAGCTGGATAGAATGAAGCTTCCTCCCTAAAAAAAAAAAAAGAGAGAGAATATGTCCCGTGCCTTCTTTATGCACATCTACATAGCCAAACACAACTCATGGATGCTTTCATTATTGACAGATACATCAGGAGAGGTCAACCAAGCATTGGCAGGGAGGATTGAGTAGATATTTCTTCACTTTGTGATAAGCCTTTTAGTATATATATATAGCTCAGTCAAGGTACCCTTAATTTAAGGGATATTTTTCACTTTTATAATAGAAATATTTGACGACCAAGTAATTTAAGGCATGATGCAAAATTCCAAAACTTCACCAATGCTTGACATCTCATCTCTTTCCAACACTTTCAAAAATTGCAAAAACAACCCCAAGCTACATCTGTTGGCGTGTGGGATGCGAGACTACTCTTGTTTCTTATTCTTCACACTACAAAATATTGTATCCATGATCTCTTCAAGCTTTCTTCTTCAACTACAAATATCTTTACTTTTTTCTATACTACTTTTAAGAAGAAAGCTCCTAAAGACTTTAAACATAAAGAAAGGGTCAAGAGTAGGCAACACACCCTCATTTGGACTCGTACTTGGTAAGCTTAAGGAATCAATTTCTAAAGCAATTTATTATATGGAGATTAAGATGAAATGTGGCATAATACTTAAATGGTTTTGATAGGTAAACAAAAGAAAGGCCTTTAAGGTTTTGGACATTCTCTTTGAGTACAAAGCCTAAGGACCAAGGTAAGGAGTTGTGACTATTCCTTGGCTTGATGAGTTCTTGATCCCTATTTGAGCATAATGCCTTGCCTTGATGAATATTTGATTCTTGGACCAATCTTTCATGTAATCTCAAATTTCCTTGCCAAGTACCTTGTCATTAGATGATGAAACTCGGACTTATGAATTCAATCTTCGCAACTTTTATGAATTTCTCTTGAATTCTTTGATGATTTCTTGTACATTGCTTTGACTGCCCAACTAATATGACTATGGACATCTAAGCTTGAGTATAGTCTATTGTTGGTGAGTCATGGACATCATAAGATTTTAATAAACTAATCTTGCTATTTTACTCTCAAAAACCATATAAAAAATAATTTAAAATGGACTTGGGCGCTATTGCACCCAATATTGGGTGCGGCAGTGCTAGGTTAGTGGGCTATAGGTACGCAGCGTGTTCGTACCTATTCCAGAAAGCTTTTATTGATTTTTCTTGACCTTTTTATGCCTAAATGTCCATGATACACTTCCATGGATTGTTCTAAGCTTGAATTATCATTTATCTAGTCCAAATGTTGGCTCAAATTATTTGAAATGTCCGATATATGCCCAAAATAGGACATTATCGATTCAGATTGTAAACCTATATGTTTGTTTTACTATTGGGCTCCAAGAAGTTTCAAGAGAGATAGCTGGGCAGTATTGGATTGTGGTGGGCCCACCAAAGGGCTTCCCTATTGTCGGATAGTTTCGAGAAATACTTGGAGGTAGGTTTTCCAAGGACTATTCTTAGACACGCGGTTGATTGTGCCTACATTTGTTGGATATGGGTTGCTCCCCTCTGAGCGGCTGCTCGAGGGAGAGACTGGAGGGATAAAGGTATGACTTGACTGATATACATGTTTTCGGAGTGATAACGGTGATAAATCCACTGAATAATAGTTCTGCCGTAAATGCTTGAAATTCTTGAACTTTGCATCTTATCATTATTAATCCCTGTGCTCTATTATGATCATCTGATTCATTTTAACTCTTCCTGTTTACCTTCCTTATCTTTGTATTTCATGTCATAACTTCTTACGAAGTCGATGGACTTATGATTATATCTTTACTATATGTAGGTGAATGGCTCCATGAATATGACATTAATGGTATAAGTATTTGTGATACCACAAATTTTGAGCTCTACTTGTAGGAATGAGACCTATAGTTCTATTATGATCATGCATTGATGTATCTCGGACTTGTGAGCTTAAGTATTGACAGTTTGGTATGAATATTTGGAAAAATATTGTCCATTACACGATTGTAAATTATAATTATAATTTGTGAGGAAATTAATGTTATGCCTTGTATTATGAGTGTCTATACTAGAACCCCTACCCACAAGTAATGTATTTGGCCTAGGGGCGGATGCTCTAGATCTGGGTTGTTACAGAACCTCTCGAAAGCTTTGAGATCCCTTGTGTCGGTGGTCAAGAGGCTCCATACTCCCTTGTTCTTCTTGTTTCATCTTTGGTTTTCTTTTTTGGTCCCTTTTTAAAGTTTCTATTGTTTAGGGCACCTATTTTAATGTTTAGTTTCTATGTGTTGTTTTTCTTTTTTGTTTTTCCCCTTGTAATTTCTTTAATCCATTTAAAGAAAAAAGAATAAAAATAGGTAAATCAAGCAAATTAACAAGCATGGAGAATGCTTTTGGGCACAATAAAAATAGACACAAGCATCGTGTGCATATATATATTGGAGCGTCGCGTTCATATTTTATACATGTACGTTTAATACTTAAAGTAAAACTATTTGCATATATAATTGTAAAATTATAAAGCAAGAGCAGTTGAGGTAATATATGGGACTCGTGTGCGGTAGTTACTTGTAGCTATGAAAAAATAGTTATTACAAATTGCAGCTATGAGTAGATACATAATAAGAATATTTTATAAATATTGTGCACACCAGTGACTCTGTAAAGTAATTGAATATAAGCAGCAAAACAGTAACAGTCATGATAGAAGTAGTAATCAATAATCCAAAATTAACAGCTGCGATGGACGTGATAACCAATAATCAAAATTAACAAGGTAAAGATGTCATTAATCATTGCCTAAATTGAGGTAAAAATATCCACTACAACTACAAGTTATGAACCCTGAATAGAATTATGTGTTGTCATTGTGGTGAATGTATAACAAATAACTTTCTAGCACTCTTAATTGCTATTAACATTAACATGTAACTATGATTGCGTGGGGGGGAGAGGGAGGTAGGAGATGTTATGCAAATGTTTTCGACGTTTTCTTATTTACATAGGATTAGGATAGTCAATATATTTAAAAATATAGCAATAACGTCCCTGGACTTTATAAACATCATAGATAGACATATGCATAGATCATTGTACAACCATAATGTGGTAATAGTGAATTGATAGTCATGTAATAATAGTGTAATGCCCCTGGATCCTAAAGCATCCACCCCTAGATTTGAAACGTTACTCAATAAAAGGGGAATAACTAAAAACCACATCAGACAACTCATAACATCTTCATCGCTTATATACCAAAACATCACTTAAACACAAGCCAACTTTTTTTCCAAATATACAGCTTAGAATCCAAGGATACAAACCAACTTTGTCCAAAATCCCAACAAGTTCCGATAAACAAAGTACATTTAAAAATGCATATATTAAGTCAAAAAATTTAAACATAAAGTTCTCAAAGTTTCAGATGATCCCAAGAGCTAATTTCCTACATGGTAATTGATGAAATCATGAGTCCATTGACCCTGCAAGACTTATGGCATAAGATGAGGAGAACGAGTTCAACAAGATGGCATAGTAAGAAACGAACCATGAATGTGATAACAAACAACGAATCGAAATATTCAATGCATACATACGAAACAAATAGCTCATAAATTTTATCACAATCATGTTAACGAATACATAAAGCTGAATTAACTTTTGGTAGATCTATCACCTTTATCACTCCCAAACATGAATATATAACATACGTATAACCTTATCCCTCAATTTTCTTCCTCGAGCGGCCACCCGAGGAGCATCAAACACTTAAAGGCACAGTCGACCGCAACACAATCAACTGCATGCCTCAGAGTAGTCGTCTGGAACCCTACCTCCAGGATTTCTCCAAACTACCAAACATACAAGAATTCTCAGGGGTTCAGATCGACGATCCAATATTGCCCAATCTGATATAACCTGAGAATTCCCAGGGCCCAATTTATCATACTTATAGGTTCAGGACGAATATAACATATTCAATCATATAATCCCATCGGGCCACGATTTCATATAGCTAATAGATTCAACAAATGATTCGGATTGGACCTTGGACTAAGAAAAAATTATTTTGAAGTCTTAAAACATTTTTAAAAAGTGAAATATGGACTTGAATAGTGCTTGAGCGCTCGTTTGAAACATTTTAAAATGTGAAAATATGAAAATTGGAATGGGCGCTTGAGCGCTCGTTTAGATGCTCTAGTGCTCAAATAGTGCATTTGGCTATTGGAGTTGGGCGCTTAAGGGCACATAGCGCCCAATTTTATTTTTTTTTCGTTTTGAAAATAGATTTTCAGCAAGGTTATTTTGAGGCAAAACCTCAAAAAATTTTAGTTCCAAATTAAATTTCAAATTTTGGGGAAAAAAAATGTTTAAAGTCCATAATTTCATTCTTCCAATTTTGTCTCCAAGTTTTCCATTTGTCCATAGGTACTATATTGTCAATAGTCCATATACAAATAAGGATAGCAAATCTCAAGAAAGATCAAGGTTTCATCCATATTTACAAGGAAAATGAACTCTAATGTCCAATAGAGAATACAAGGATTTTGATAAAAGAATCAATAGATCATAAGCAAGAAATGGAAGCAATAATAAGTTCCAAAGAGGCAAGGGAGAAGTCATAAATCTTACTCTTGTTCTTAGCTTTCAAATATGAGGTTAGTTGATCCAAAGATTGAAGTTAAGCACCTAACAAGAACCAAAATCATACATATTATGTTAGGCTACATTTTATTATTCTCAAGTCTTCCATGTTTCTTATATACTTAGTGTTCCAAGCTTACCAAAGAGGTTCAATTGAGTGTCTCCTCTATTTTTTTCCCTTTTTGCAAATGATGGATGAATGTTACAAGACTTATATTTTTCTTTCTTGGAAGAGATATAGTTATGTATATGTAAAAAGAAAGGTTATGTGCTTATATATATTTGCAAGAGTATGTGTCTAGCAAAGGTGAAAGAAAATCAACTAGCAATACCAACTTATTTATAGAGCAAAATGGAGGGCTTCTTAGCAAAAGAAAAATTAGTTAAGGACTTGTCTTCAAACTCAAAGCTTATGGAGGAAGATAGGAGGGAATTGTGCATATGTTGCTTGTAGAATTGTATTAGAACAAGGAGTTGGGGAGGAAAACCCTCCCCACAATCAAGTTGGCCGATTTTTCTTTTCCCTTTTTCGTCTTTTTTTTTTTCCGAATTGTCTTGAATTGGTTAAAAGATTTAGGCCAAAGTTTGGATTTAAATAGGCTTGTTTGGGCCAAAATGACACATATACGAATTTTTGGATGCAAAAAATTATTTTTGAATGTAGAAAAATATTTTGGTTATAAGAAAATTTTTTGTGATCGTAAAAACGGTTTATCGTTGGAAAAGTTAAGAATTAAAATCTCAATTAGTGAAATTTTCGGGGTGATACAATCTCCCCTTTCAAAGGAATCTGGTCCTCAAATTTGTTCTTTTACTCAAATAAGTGGGGATACTTGTCCCTCTTCTTGTTCTCACGTTTCCAAGTAGCCTCTTGTACTTTCGATTCCTCTAAGGAATCCTAACTTGAGGTATCCTACGATTTTTAAGCTCTCAAACTTGATAATCTAGGATATGGATAGGTTGCTCTAAGTATGTAAGGTCACTTTGGATGGGAATATTGAGGTACTCTATGATGTACGAAGGGTCAGAGTGGTATTCTTTCTTTGATGGTCACTTTATTTAATTTTCTGAAATCAACACACATTCTCAGCGACCTCTCTTTCTTCTTTACGAATAGGACCGAAGCTTCCCAAAGTGAAGAGCTTATTTATATAAAATTCTAATCCAGCAGTTCTTTTAACTCCTTTAACTCTCCTGGTGCCATTTTGTAAAGGGTTTCTAGAGAATGGCGCTACCCCCAAGAATGGTTTTAATCACAAACTCAATCCCTCGATCTGGGGGTAGTAAATTTAATTCTCCAGGAAATAGCTCAGGAAATTCGTTAACCACTTTAACATCTTTTAATTCAACTTTGTCCTGAAGTTTATTTATCAGATATGCCAAAAATCCTTGCCCTCCTTTTCTAATAATTTTTTTGGCCCTCATAGCAAAAATGAGAGATGTACCATTGTTCTTGGGTGTGCTGTGAGTACCTACTCCAACTCCGGTACTCAGCTTGACTATCTTGGCAAAACAGTCAACTACAACTTGATACTGATATAGCCAATCCATTCTTAGAATAAGATCATAGTCCTGGATTGGCAGTTCAATGAGATCTGCACTAAAGTTCTGATTATCTATAATCACAAAGCGCAGTAGTCTCATAGCACCCTCCTACGAGGTATGAACCTCATAAGAAATTGTCATATTTTCGAAGATTAGGGCTAATCTTTTGGCACAATTAATTGAAATAAAGGGATGTCTTGCACCAGGACCAAATAAAGTCTTGCATATAAATTCTGAATTAAGACCTTACCTTCAACAATTTGAGTGGGGTTTGTTTCCTCCTATCCAGTTAAGGCGTAAGCTCGAGCCTTAACCTAAAGACATCGAGCTGTGCCCTGTTGTGGCTAATTCTGCATCTTATGGTTCATACCTTTGTGGCTTTACGGGCAGTCCTTGACTAATTGTTGGTCACTCCCGCAGATAAATCACTTTCCTAACTTTCTCCAACACTGACCCTCAGTGTGTGTAGTGCCTTCATAGAATTCGTAATTTTCTTTTTCTGTAGTCATCGTGGCTTTACCCTTGTCAGCTGACAGTGTCGTATTCCTTGTTTTTGGTTTCTTGTCAAAGAAACCTTTCTCACCCTTTTCTTGGTCAGGTTTGCCCGAACACTTTCCTTTTCTCTTGTCATCGATTTTTTGGAGTTTTTGGAACTCTGCTTCAAGCTCCATCACTATCTCCATGGAGCTGTCATAATCATAGGGCCAACTTATAGTAGAAGCTCATCTCAGATCGAGCTTGAGGCCCTCCATAAATTTCTTCTGGCATCTCTCCCCGTCTTTCAACACATGAGGGGCATCTTGAATTAATCGACTATATTGGGCTTCGTATTTGACCACTATCAGTGATCCCTTGATTAATCTTATGAATTCTTTCTCTCTTAAATCCCTAACCACTTGAGGGATATGTTTCTTCAAAAACTCTTCCCAAAATTGCCTCTAGGTTCCTTCAATTCTTTCTCTTTCCCATCTTTTTTCAACAACCGCCCACAAATGACACGCAGCTCCCTCAAACAGGAATGTGGCATTTTTTACCTTTTGTGGATTTGTGTAATTCAATACCCAAAAAGTCTTTTCAATCTCGACTAACCAGTTCTCTGCCTTTTGATTGTCAGGTTCACTGTTGAACCTGGGTGGATTGAACCTTAGGAACCTTGCTAATATTTTATCATTTGATTCTTCCTCCTATTTACGCCCCTGATGTTCTTGTTGACCTTGATTTAGGACTTGCTATAGTAGAGTAAAGAGTTGTTCGGCTGTCGGTTTATTTCTTGGGGGTGTTTGTTGACGAGGTTCCTTTCATGCAGGAAGTGTTGACATACGAGGCTCCCATCGAGGTATAACATTTTTCATGTTATTGGGTGTTTCGGGTGCCCTTAGTTCCTCGAATAATACCCGTCTAGACCTTTCCCTTTTTCTAGTAGGCTCATTTTGTGACATGTTTCCACTTGAGGCCATATTACTCTAAAATTTGTGATGATGTTTAATAGAAATTGATGGTTCCTTGTACGTATATAGAAAGCATAAAGATGGGTGAAACATATAATGGTCATAATTCTAAAATTCAAGCCAAGAAGCACTTATAAGAACTTCATTCTTTCATTAATAGAGCTTTTTACTTATATGATCAAAATATATATGGTTGTTGGGCTATCTACAAAAGACAAAAGAAAATGGCATTATAACCATAACCTAGGAGGACTCTATATATATTCCTATACAAAAAGTAACTAACCACACTAAGTTAGTGTTCTCCCAAACCTACACATAAAACTAAAATCAAAAAAAGAAAAACCCACAAGCTATCCATATTTACAAACACCTCAAATAATTCTTCAAACACCTGGCAGATGATTAGGATCTCCTTGGGATCCTCCTCCGGTTCTTCTTCTTTCAACTCTTCTTCTTGGGGCTCATTTTCTTCGCCTTATTATTTTCACCATTACCATTTCCCCCATCCTCTACTGGTATACCTCCAGCCTCACCATTGCCGCCCATATTTGCCTCTCCAACACCGCTATGTGTATCAATATCTTGAAACTCGGCCAATCACCTCTCAACCCATACTATATTGGCATTGTCGTTCGTAGCTTGCCTCGGGAGGGAAGGTGACAGGGCCAATCCGGGCCGGCATCCTATATCTCCTTTGGCCATTGGTGGATACGGGGAATGGTCCGGCTCTATGGCTCATACTCGGGGGAGGTGCCATCAGTTGAGGTGCTAGTGGATGAGGTGTCATATCTCTCATAATCCCCTCTCAAAACATGGATGGCACCTAAGGCTCTTGGAACCTCGGCACAATCTTCTTCTTGGCAAAGTCTTGTGCCACCCATTCCATATCCGCTATGCTATCCGAAGCTTGCCTCCATGCGTCCTCAAATTAGGCCGTCAAATTTCCTTGGAGTTGGGCAAAGTAAGATTGATTTTGCCTGGCCATATTCTTGAAGTTATAGTTTTGTGCCCGGTGCTATGCCGCCATCTTCTCTATTTCTTCCCTTGCCCATTTGCTGTAAACTTAATACAAATGGTGTTGCTTTAGGTAAGTATTTTTCCAGCATTATATTTCCCGATCTTTTTCTTCAATTGTCGCATTGCAGTCAACCTTTTGCTTCTTAAGAGGGCCAATATTACTGTTGCTCGAGCTATGGGCTGATCTTGAATCCATCCACTCATCCACACGCTTCTTTCCCTTGTCCATCTACCACGTCAAAATCAAGAACAAACAAAGTTAGTGGCAGAAAAGAAATAAAAGGTAAAAATAGTACACGTCTAAACTTTCGAGATTTCTTATCCTAGGATTTGATATCACCTGTAATGTCTTGGGATCAGAGAGTATCCGCCTCTAGATACGAAACATTACTTAACAAAAGGGGACTAACTAAAAACTACATCAGAAAACTCATAGCATCTTCGTCGCTTATATACCAAAACTTCACTTAAATACAAACCAACTTTTTTTTTCCAAATATAGAACTTAGAATCCAAGGATATAAACCAACTTTGTCCAAAATTCCAACAAGTTCCAACGAAACAAAATACATTTACAAATACATATATCAAGTCCAAAAATTCAAATGTAAAGTTCTCAAAGTTTCAGATGAACCTAGGAGCTAATTTCCTACATGGTGATTGATGAAATCATGAGTCCACTGACCTAGTAAGACTTATGGCATAAGATGAGGAGAACGAGTTCAACAAGATGGCATAGCAAGAAATGAACTATGAATGCGATAATAAACAACGAATCAAAACATTCAATATGTACATACGAAACAAATAGTCCATAAAATTTTGTCACATTCATGTCAACGAATACATAAGACTAAACTAACTTTTGGTGGATTTATCACCCTTATCACTTCCAAACATAAACATATAACATACATATAACCTTATTCCTCTATTTTTGTTCCTCGAGTGGCCACCCTAGGAGCACCAAACATACTTAGGGCTTCTACACATAATAAAAAAAAAAGATAAATAGAAAGTCACCCTATTAGATGCCACTCTAAGGATGGAAAAAACCAAATTTTTTGCTATTAAGAAGCAAAGAGTATTAGATAGTGCAAACACAAACAATGATCATGTTAAAAAATCTCTCCACAAAACCTAGCTTATTAAGGACTCTTCACAAGAAAACCATCTGACTTTTAAGGCTTTACTCATCCAATTTTATGGCAATGTGCTCGTAGTTCCCCATAACTTTATTTTTCAAAAAAAAAAAATCTCAAAGGCCACAACATATTATTTGTAATAAGCCTAGAGGGTACGAAAGCTGACTGGGTATCGCAAAAGACGGAGTTCATAAATAGCTTGAGTTGTTTATCTAAGGTTTTGGATGTACTTTTATATACTACATAGCTCAAGCTAATGGAGAGAAAATGACTGACAAGTTCAGGGTTAGCTCATTTTGAGATAAGGACAATATGGTTGTAATTTAGTTTGGGGGGGAGATTTTCATGGGTAAGGAAATGCAAAATGTATGAACTAAGATAATACTGGATGATATGCCAGAACTTTTGATAAAACAAAGATGTTGTACTATTAAGACCTAGTGATCTAAGTTTATGTATTTGAAAAAGTACATGATTTACCTCTTCTGTAGTGAATGGTTGGAACACCCGTGAATGCACCCTTGCATCATCTTTTTCCTTTAAGAATTGAGTAACCACTTCAATGTGCTCGTCTGTAGGATTTGACGATCGAAAGATAGTCTAGAAATTACAAAGCATAATGCTCTCATGTCTCATTTAGAAGCACACCACTCCCGATTAGCATTCTTAAGACTATGAATATATTAAGTTGTTTCTATACTGTTGGTAGCTTTGGAATGAAAAATGAAGTGTTTCTATGACCATCAATCATCCAATGTGATTTAGCACATTGTATCCATAAAAAAACACTCTTTATCCAAAGAGCAAATAGCAAAAACCCTCCCTGTGAAAAATTTAATTGGCAAAAACTCCCCTGTGATTTAAATATTTGCAAAAACCCCCCATCATAAATTTTGTTTTGCCCACAGCCCCTACAACCTTTTACTTTTTGACAAATAGTATTTTGACGAAAATACCCCTGTATGAAATTGAGTAGCCTTCAGTTTCCACAGCCCCCTGTTCATTTTTTTTACAGCTTTGAAAAAGCTGTAGCTCTGTAAAAATTAGGGCTTCCAAATCCATTCTTCCCTCAAATTTGAATCAATGAAAAACCTTTAAAAACCAGCAAAAAATACCGTAAGGAAGCAAGGAGCAAGGAGTTGATGCGAGGGTGAATGCACAATTTCAAGGTTTGCATCTCTGAGGTCTTTTTCTTTTCTATTTTTCTTGTGTTTCTAATTTTGGATCTATATTACGTTTGAAGTTTGTGGTTGGTATAGACTTTGGAATATATCTTCTTTCTCTGATATGCTCTGATGGCTTGGTCCGATACTGAAACAACTTTTTCTCTTTTCTATGTTATATGGAAAAGAGAATAATTTAGCATTTGTAGGGTTGGTCTCATTTTGAATATTTTAATATTTTGAATTTACTGTAGCTTTAGAGTTATTTAATTATTTTTCATTTATTTTATTTTTTATTATTATGAAAATAATAGAATATTATGTACGCTTTTTGGTACAGAATGAACGAAGACAATTCAGAAATATCTCAGTTATTGCAAGACATTACTTTTGATGATGATTTCACTCATGGTGAAGCGGGGATTGAGAAAGCTAGTAAGAGACTTTCTGGGGCAAGCAATGAAGATTTAGGGCTAATGAAGTTAATACCTTAGTAGCCAATGAAGATGTCTCCATTTACAGACAACCAAATACTACGGTCAGATATGTTGAAAAAGGTATTACTGGGATTAGTGCTGCTGATGAAGTTTTTGAAAATGAGAATGATGGGAATAACCAATTGTTTGGCTCATACTTTTCTTACTTTGTTGATCATGGAGTCTCTGAGGTTAGAAATGAAACAGATTATGCTATTGAAGGTGAACTTACAAGAATCAGGAGAGGTCTATCAGAAAGGAATATGGCAAAGTCATCTTCTGAATTTGATGACTCTTCTGATGAAGATTTTCATACTGACAGTGAGCCTCACACAAATCAGGACACTGAATCTGATGCTCCAAGTGAAGCTTTACATGACATTGAGGACTCTTCAGATGATGACATATTTCTATCAAGTGGTGCCAACAAAGAAGAACTTATAAAAAATTTGAAAATGATGGGAAGAAGAGAAAGGAGGCCATTGAACATGATGCAGGCCCACAATTTGCCTCAAGATATTAATGAAGGTGAGTGGTTCAGTGATCTTGAGAATGATGAAGATATTGAAAGAGCCCCCGATTCAGATGATAAGGCCCTAAGACATCCTCAGTTCATTGATGGTCAAAATATGAAAAGTTTTGAAATGAAAAAGTGCTTGGAATTTGCCAATGTTGATGTATATAGAAAGGCCTTCAAAGACTGGAGTGTAAGGCATGGGTATCAGTTTGAATATGAAAAGAATGAAAGGAATAGAGTTACGGCTATTTGTGCACATGAAAATTGCAAATATAGAATTCATGCATCTGTCATTTAGGGTGGGCCAGTCTTTATGGTATAACCATTGCTTTAGTTTATTTGCATTAATTACCACTTTATTTTCTAATTATCCATGTGTTTACTTTTGGCAATAACCATTTTTTCTTTGTTATGCCCTAGGTGAAAACAATAAAGGGAGAGCATACTTGTTCAAGGCCAAGAGAGAACAAGCATGCCACATCTAAATATTTGGGCCAGAGGCTACAAAATGCTATAAGGGATAATCCAGATCTCCCTGTTGAGAAATTAAAGAAATCAATACTCAGAAAGTGTGGAGTTGAAGTAAGCTATTGGAAAGCCCTAAGAGCAAAGAAAGTTGCAATGGAAGAAATAAAAAGAAGAGACGCCATGGAATATGCACAACTCTGGGATTATTGTGAGACAGTAAGGGCAAGAAATCCATAAAGCAAACTTATATTGAGAAAGGTAACAGATTCTGGCCCCCCTCAATTTGATAGAATGTTTTTCAGTCTTGCTGGTATGAGGTTGGGTTTTTTGGCTGGTTGTAGACCACTAATAGGACTTGATGGTTGTTTTCTGAAAACCCCATATGGTGGTCAATTGTTGTGTGCTGTGGGTAGAGATGGGAATGATAATTTATTTCCTATTGCACTTGCAGTGGTTGCTGTTGAATGCAGGAAAAACTTGGGCTTGGTTTGTGTTTGAGTTGTTAGAGTATTTAGGTGATGGCTCATACCAATGGACCTTCATATCAGATAGGTAGAAAGGGCTAATTGAAGCCCTTAAGGAGCAAGCTCCTGGTTGTGAGCACAGATACTGTGTAAGGCACATGTATCAAAATTTCAAACAAAAAAGGACTTCTTTAGAGTTGAAAAACCTATTTTGGAAAGCTGCCTCCACCTGCAATATTAATGAATTTGAAAATTTTATGAAAGAAATTGAAAAAATTAATCCAAAAGTTAATGCTCAATAGGAGATAGCTTTAGAATGGTTGAGGAATGTCCCAGCATGCCACTAGGCAAGATCTCATTTCAAAACCACATGTAAATCTGATGTGATGGTGAATAATTTGTGTGAATCTTTTAATAATTTCATATTGGATGCTAGGAAATTGCCCATTATAAGCATGTTTGAGTGAATTAGGAATAGACTTACTGGGAGAATTCAAGTAAAAAGGGTTGGAATGGAGAAATATAATGGCATCATCTGTCCTAATATAATGAAAAAAAAATAAAGTGAATGAGCTTGGTAGGAGTTGTTTTCAAACTTGGTGTGGAAATGATGAGTTTGAGGTGGAACACATGGTCGAGGAAGATATGTGGTTGATTTGAGAAAAAAGGGAATGCACTTGTGGTGGATTTCAGTTAACTAGATATCCTTGCTCACATGCTTGGGTTTCAATATGTGATAGGAGGTACAAAGTTGAGGATTATGTTGATCCCTACTTGAAGAAAGAGATGTATTTGAAGGCTTATGAATTCATATTACATGGAGTTCCTGGTTCAATGGATTACATCAAGACTTCTTATCCTCCTATGTTGCCTCCTAATTTTAACAAAAAACCCGGAAGGCCAAAGAAGATGAGAAGAAAAGGTGCAGATGAGTAGCAAAGTAGTTCATATAGAAAGGGATTGACTCATACTTGCAAAAATTGTTTACAACTTGGGCACACCAAGGCAACATGTACTAATCCAAGACATCCAAATTCTAAGTTGAACAAGGTGATCAGTTTGCTAGTTATATCTTTTAATGTTATATTATGTATATATTTGATGTAATCATTCAATAACTTCTTTTTTTTTTCGCTTTTTTAGCCCACTAGTGCAGAACCATCACATAGTGATTCTATATCAACACAAGAATCACGAGTTGAAAGAGCTGTAACAGCTGTCCCAAGTGGTGGAAGAGGGCATATATATAAAAGAAGCAGAAATTCAAATATCACAAGTCAAGCAAATCAAGCATCTACCCCTCAAGCTGTTGCCCCTCAGGCTGCTCTCCTGACTGGTACATGTACTGCTTCTCACAGTGGTGCTCAAGGTGCTTCATTTATTATGCCTCAAGTCTCTGTGGCATCAATGGCTAGCAATACAATAAAAAAAAGATCAAGAAAGCCATCGATAGATGAAGTGTTCAAGAATATAAGGGAAAGGTCATTCAGAAGGAGAATTTGATGGTGATATTTTCTTGTAATTTCATGATTTCAGATATGGACTGATCATTTTGCAAGTTTTAAGTCATGGATTGCACAGTTTAAGTTTATTTTGTCAACTTGGGAATTGATTTATACCAAGAAATTTGATGGGAGCAAGGACTAGTTTTTTATGAGCCAAATGTTTTGTCCCTGTAATCTGACTCTGTAACCTTTTGGTAGCAAAGTTCAATTTTTTATTAATATTTGTTTTACTTTGTTTCGTTTTTGTGTTTTCAGTTAATTGAGCTATTAAGCCATTTGAATGAGCTAAAAATTGGTATGAGACTATGTGTTTGTTCATGTTTTACTATGAAAGTAGTCATGACGTTTCTAGAAAAAAATTAATTACATATTTAATCAATCTTCGAATTAAAAAGAATGATTTGAATTTCACATCACGCACGTGCCAAGTGTTAAGTGCTAAGTCTTTGATTATTAAATATATATATATATATATATATGCACTCAATTCTCTTCAAAGCTTTTAATTATTTAATTAGAAGCCCAACAAGAGTCATTGTGAATAAAGAGGCTCTCCTTTTATTTTGTTTCCAATGTGGGATTAAGATCCCCTTT
>JACFYI010000896.1:342894-372557 GCA_014898755.1 Handroanthus guayacan | reverse complement strand
CCCCCCCCCCACCAAAAAAAAAAGAAAGAAAGAAATTTAAGACTTGTGCCTAATTGTTTACAATTTTAAATAATTTATTTAAATAATTTTAAAACTTGACCTAATTGTTTACAATTTTAAATAATTTATTTAAATTACTTTAGGTAATTTTAATTATATTTTTTAAATAAAAAATAACTTATCATTTTATTCATCTTTAAAATTTAACAAATTTTATAGGGGTGATTTTCACCGGATAGTGTTTATTAAATTTTAGATACTTTGGACAATTTTGCCCTTACCCTTATATAAATTCCTCTCCCCAAAACATTTTTTGCACTACATTCTTAACACATTTACACTGAAACTATTTTGCTATACAATAAGTTATGAGCAGATCAGATTATGAGCAAAATTTATTTGAAAACGAGGTATTTTTAGCATTAAATGGAAAAAAAATTTTATGTCCGCTGGTACATGGCGGACAAGAAAAAAAAATTGCAAAAAACTTGATGTCCGCTAATAGGTGGCGGAGGACATCAAATAGAGTTCCATCAATAACTTCATGCAATTTCCGCCATCATGTGACGGAAATTGAAAAAAAAAATTGAAAAAACTTGATGTTAGCCAATAGGTGGCGGACATCAGATTGAGTTACATCATTTTTTTATGGAACTCCATGCAATTTTTGCCAAAATTTGGCAAAAATTGAAAAAAAAATTGAAAAAACTCGATATCCAGCAATAGATTGTCGACATCAAATGGAGTTCCACCATTTTTTGATGGAATTCCATGCTCTTTTCGTCAAAATGTGGCAGAAATTAAAAAAAAAAGTTATTTTCGATGGAACTCCTTTGCATCTCCGCCAACAACTGGCGGACATGAAGCAATTTTAAATCTTTTTTATTTTTTTCTATTAATTTTGTGTTTTATTATAATTCCTCTATTATTGTTAAAATATTGTTAGGAAGAAGCTATAGAGACATTCGAAGAAATTGACTACAGTAATTATTTCATGACGAAAAATACATTTGAAAACAAAGAAGACTTGATGTTGTGGGCAAGATCAACTTCTCAAGTACATAATATGTCTTTAATTACCCAAATGTCTCAAAAAAGAAAAATATTTCTTTTATGTGAGAGGTATGAAAATTACCAACCTACAAAATTAAACATGGATGTGGAGGATCCAAAATTCATGAGGTCAAAGAAATGCGAATGTCCTTCTATGTCGAAAGGACGGGAGAATACCCCAGATGTTTGGAAATTGGTTGTAATTAATGGGAAGCAAGAAGCATAAACATCGTCCCGCAATTTACCAGTATGAGTATGTGATGGTTAGCAAATTGACCTAGGAATAATATAAAACTGCATCTAGACTAACAAAAAGTCATGTACAGTCGAAAGAGATTTTGGACCACCTGAAGAGGAGGATCTTAATATCAGAACTATTTTGAAACATATATACAATGCTAGAAATAAAATTAAAGTCCAAGCAATCAGAGGTAGATTAGTTGTGCAACAGCTTACGTATTATATTGAAGAATATGGTTACTCTCAGTGGCATCATGCAGATGAGGATACAAACCAGCAATCTGATGTCATGTTCTTTTACCCACAATCATTGCAGATGCTAAGACTCTTTCCGTATGTATTGTTGATAGACACAAAATACAAGACAAACAGATAGTGCAAAGTTATATTTAATTTTTTTTCATAGATTCTTAAATTTACATATTATAATGTCTTTAATCTTTCTTTTTAAAATGTATCACGTATAAGATGCCACTGTGTGAAATAAGTGGTATGACTCTAGTAGGAAAGAACTTTAATGTTGCAAATGCTTTCATGAGGAATGAGTCAGAGGCAACTTATCGATGGGATTTGAAAATTTTGATGTCAATGCTTGAAGGAAGTGTGGCACCAAGTGTTACAGTAATAGACCAAGAGTTGGGCTAGTTAAATGCATTACAAGTTGCATTTCTTGAATCTTATCACATTCTTTGCTTGTTCCACATAAATAAAAATGTGAAAAGTAATGCTATAAATTGATGGGATGAAAGAAGTAATATGCTCTCAGTGTTTGCCATAGCACTTGGAAAAAGTTGGTAGAATTTCGTGCAGTGAAGGAGTATGAAAAGAACTACCAGACAATGATGGCAATGTATGTGGTCAGTCGGCACTACTGCAGTACGTCCAAGAAACATGATTGGTATGCAAAAAAAAAAGTAACACAACAACGAATAGATATTTCAAAATCTATATAATTTGTAAATCTGAGTAAACTAAGTTATATATATTAAATATGTTAACTTCTTTTTTTTTTTTTTTTTTTGTCTAGGGTTGAGAGTGCTCGTTCCTCTCTAAAACAATGGTTGATATATTCACCAGGTTAATTCGATACTATCTGGACTCAGATTCATTCGTCAATTAAGGGACAGATCAACTGTATTGAGGTCGAACTTGCGAGATCTGCACGGGTTCGAAAGCATACAACCTCTCGTAGA
Organism: Handroanthus guayacan; assembly: GCA_014898755.1. Taxonomy (NCBI): domain Eukaryota; kingdom Viridiplantae; phylum Streptophyta; class Magnoliopsida; order Lamiales; family Bignoniaceae; genus Handroanthus; species Handroanthus guayacan. The sequence continues at coordinate 370,071 of JACFYI010000896.1, read as the reverse complement.
TGTTTCAGACCTTTGGCTGAAATAATTACACACAAGGTCCTAGAGAAGTTGGATCAAGAGAAGAAGTTGGCTCGAGAAATAGGAATAGGAACAGACGAGCAGAGTTGTGGATGCTATTTGAGATGGGCCCATGGCCTCCAATGTGCCCATGAGATAGCACTGAGAAAGCAGGTTGGTGGTAGATTCTTCAGTTATGACACCCACGTGTTCTGGAGGACACTAGGTCCTGAAGGGCCACCACCCACTGATAGGCCATTGGTAGATCGCTTGCAATAGCAAACTAACAGACTGGAGGCTTGTTCCAGGAGGTGAAAAAATGTCTGTTGAAGAATATGATGTTCATATCGAATGTCATGTACTCCTACATTTACCCTGAGCAGATTGACTTTTGTGAGCCAGCGATACAGCAACCCAGAGGATGGCTAAAATAATTCAACGACTAGGGATCTATCCAGTTGTGAATATACATTCACCAAATTCAATATTGGTACATCTTTATCGAGATCACAAAGGGGTCGTGGTAAATCACCATTAGGATCATAGAGGATCGTGGTAGATTGTTATGAGGATCACAGAGGGATCGTGGTCAATCATCATTGGGATCAGGCATAAGCTCATGCAGAATATCTGTCTTCCATTCTCGATATATGAGACAAGAATGCCACCATTCCGCAGGCAGTTGTTGTACTTCCTACTACCACATCTTTGGTCATGGCTTAATACAAGTAGTGACGATAATTGTGGATACTGGGTCATGGCAAATGTGATACATGGGGAAGAGGGTCGCTAGATGTCATAAGGATCGATCTATATAACGAACTTATCTACCATCGTGAACTATGGAAAAGACTATATAGGTCAGAGGATGTTGTAAAGGATATCCTATCATCAGTGATATATTGGGAGGATACTAGAGCCCCGCGAACAAAGCGAATGACTCTTTCAGAAATTGGCTTAGTGATAGCGACCGGGTCTAATACACTTAGAGATGTCAAAGTGGGTTGGGTTGGGCTGGCCATAAGGGCTTGCCCCGGTTTGTTTATAAAATGGAAGCTGGCCGGTTATAACCGAATCAGTTTGAGCCTAGAATCGACTAAGCCCATTAACCCATTTGAACCGGAACCGGTGCAACCTGACCCCTTATGCGGACAAGTTCTGGACCAAACTGCATAAACCCGATTTAACTCGGTTAAATTTAAAAAAATTTAAAAAAATGACAAGACAAAAAAAGGGAATGTTATAGCATAAATATTAAAAATATAAATAAATAAACAGTTTGGCCTGGCCCGAACTGTTTAAGGCCTGCTTAGCCCAGTTCGTTTCACCCGGGCCTGTTTGCGACAACTTTTCAATGTTTGTGCCGCTTCATTTGTGGTGGCTTATTAATGACTATTTCACCTCATTTAGGGCAACTTCTAGATGTACTACCGCCTTTTTTCGGGGAAGTGCATTCTTTTTTTTGTTCTTTTAATAATATTTTATTTATTATTGTAACACCTTAAAATTTTTCCTAACTAAGATTTTGACCTATCATTTTTTAAACAATAAATTGTTTCTACAATTGCAAAAACTGTTTCATCATCAAAATAATTTCTTTACATTCGAAAAATTTTTCTAACTTTCGACGCTTCGTATATGCGCCGTTTTGGCCCAAAACAAGCCCAAACCTTGGCCCAATTGCACCAAATTTTAGTCCAATAATCTTGAGGCTGAAACTAATATTTTCAAAAAAAAAAAAAAAGAAAAAAAGTAAAAAAGGAAATCAAATCTGAAAACGGCAGCAGCAGCTGCAACACAACCACACCCCTCATTTTAAGGATTTTCCAACAACTTCCATCAATCCAACTCTAGCTTCTTCAAGAAGATTGGCTCAATTTTTTAGCCAAGCCCTCACCAACTTTTTAATTGCCTTGAAGCCCTTGAGTGACTTCACAAATGGGTGGCTAATTGAGAGTGATCTTCTTCTTCTTTGCTTACAAAATTCCTAATATACACACACATATCTACATTCATAGTTCAAGAAACATACTCTACAAACTTATATATATATTATCATCAAGCATTCTTCAAGGGAAAAAGAGTAATGGGAGATATACTCTCAAGTGTGTTGATAAGAGGGAAGTGTAAGAAATTTTAAGTTTATAGTTCTTTGTGAGATTTAGAAATTTATGGAATGTTAGCCTTATAAATACTTGGTTTGATCTTGATTTAGGTAGTTAACTTCAAGACTAGGGATCAACCACTAAACCAGTTGAAGAACTTAGGACCTAAAGTAAGTTTGTGGTCTTCCTTTGCCTCTTTGCTTAAATTGCAATTGCTTCATTGATCGATTTCTATGCTTCCTTGATTCGAACATGAAATGAGCTTGTATATGTGTTATTTTCTTTGATTCCATTATGTTCATAAGCTCATTTATTCCTTGTGGTATGGATTATGGAACCTTGAACTTCCTTGATGCATGTACCTTGTCTTGAGAGAGGATTTGGATCATGGACATGAGAAGAAAATCGTATAAAACTTAAAAATTGATTTTATGAACTTTAAGAAACATATCACACAAAATCTTGTAAAATAAAACTTGTGGTTTGGATTTTCAAAGAAAATGTTTCAAAAGAAGCTACTGGAAAATCAATTTTGTTTTGGAATTTATGGATTTATAACATATTTCTCCAAAATTTGTAAAACTAAGTTTTTAACTTAAAAATTAAAAATCTTGATGATGAGTAGAACAAATTAAGTCTAGTTTTTTTTCACATTTTGTCCTCTGCTACTATAAGGAATTCAAAAAAAAAAATTTGCCGAGCTTAGGCGCCCAAGGGTTAGTGGCTTCAACTACTGACGGGCGCTCAAGCACCCATTTGAGTGCCCAGTGCCAAATTTCAATGAGCAAATCACTGTTTGAGCGCTGGAACACCCATTTGAGTGCTCAAACACCCAACCTACAATGAAAAATACTATTTTGGCGCTCAAGTACCCATACGGGCGCTCGAGTGCCCATTCCAGATTCAAAACCCTTACGTTTTGACTCCGTTTTTCAAATCTAAGTCCTTATAACATCTTTATAAAATGTTTTATGACTTTAAAATGAGTTTTCCTAAGTTCGAGGGTTTTCCTAAGTTCGAGGTCCAATTCGATCTGCTCTTGAATCCTTTCGATATGAGAAAATAATATCTAATTCGAATTTATATGTTGAATGTGCTTTCCCTTTCCAAACCTATATGCATATATGTTGGGCCCTGGGGATTTTCAGGTGGATTTGGATTGGGCGATATCGGATCGTTAATCTGAACTCCTGAAAATTCCTATCTGTTGGGTAGCCTGGAGGAGCCTTGGAATTAGGATTCCAAACGGCTATTCCAAGGCACGCGGTCGATCGTGCTTCAAAGTATATTTATACTGCTTAAGTGGCCACTCGAGTATGCAAAATTTGGAGGGTTAAGGCTTATATATATGCTTTGTTGGAGTTATAAGGGTGATAGATCCACCAAATGTTAGTTTCAGCCGTATATATGATTAACATGAATGTGATATTATTTCGAACTATTTATTTCGCACGATTGTCCTTATGATTTCAATTTGTTGCAAATCACATTAATGGTTTGATTTTGTTATGATTATTGTTGGCTTCTTGCTTCTTTTTTTACATCCTTCGTCTATTCTATGCCATAAATTTATTGGGTCAGTGGACTCATAATTTCAAGTTATCATATAGGAAATTAACTTGATGGAGTAGGATTGAGAGGAGCTCAAGTTAGCTTTTTGTATTTGGACTTATGTAATGAATCATGTATAAGCTTAGTTGAAGTTGTATAAATTTAAGTATGGTTAGTTGTATTTTGTGGAACTTATGATGTAAACTTTGAAAAATTTTAGTTGTGAATTATGGGGTGTTTTGAGTTGTTAAATTATGAATGCCTTGTGAATTTTCTGTTTACGGTTATTAGTTAATTTTCCGTTCGAAAGTAGCAGGCGAATGCTCTAATACTTCGGGGCGTTACAATAATAACTAATATTATTAAAATTATAAATTATTACTAATATTGTATTAATAATATTAATATTAATATTAATATTATTATTATTATTATTATTATTATTATTATTACTACTACTACTACTAATGTTATGATAAATATTAACATTAGTAATATAATAAGACTAATAATTTTTTTTTGTATGTTTCAAATGTTAGAGTTTAGAAAGAGAAAGTAAGGAGAAAAAAATTAAAGGGGCGGTTAGCTATGTGAGACTAGGGGCAAGATTGTCTAAAATAACCTGTATTTAGTAAAAAATGATCTGCGTTTAGCATGACCCTAACATCTGTAACATATTGATATCCTTTTTATTATGTTTCCGTCAGAATTGATCAACCTAGATATATTTTATTGTTGGGTAAGTTGCATAAAACCCTCCTGTGAAATCATGAATTAGCACCTAAACTCTTGTGTAATTAAAAATATCGCAAAACACCCTCGTGTTTTTCAAAAATGACTTTTATACACCATTATCGGTCCGTGATTTGCACGCATGCTTTGTTGAGAGTATTGTTGTTCTTAAAGGCTGCAAAAGTCACTTTCACCCCTAATAACTTAAAAAAAAAAAAAAAATCATTATTCCTCATTGTTTTCCATTCTTTTTCTTCTTCTTCTTCTTCTTCTTCTTCTTCCACCATTTTTTTGCTTTTTCAAATCCTAACTTTCCCCCCATGTTGTTCTCCTTCGTGCATTAAAACTTCCTTCTCCCCTCCTTTTCTCCCCTTCTTCTCCCATATTTGATGAAACTCACACTTAAACCAACCCCTCTACCTCTACTCCACCCCATGAATTATGGTCATTATTTCTTTTTATCCCATTTAATCGTCAGCAAAGATGTATGCCAACCGGCACTAGCCGTTGGCAATGGAGGATGGATGAATCGTGCTTCAACCATTTATGAATGATTAAGGCAATTGAACAGCCAAACACAACTATTTTTGACTAACTAATAAAGACAATTGAAAATCAGATTCTCAGTACCATCCAAAAGCATAAAACTAATGTCAGATTCTTGTCATTAATTTCCGGTAAAAGTTGACACAGCACTATATGGATCACCTTCGGGTACATACGTTTTATTCATAAAACCATAGCTCCAAAATTATAATCAGTCACTCTCCTGGGAATTTTGTTGCACTAGAGGCACATTAAGTCTTCTATCAAAGATGCATCTAGTAAACAATACCAGGTAAATAAAAGAAAGGGCATGTTCGTTAAATAAAGCACAAAATATAATAAAATTTTTAAAATAAGTTTTATTGAGGAACTTTGGAAAGAACAAAGTGACAAAACCAGTAAATTTTACACAGCAAGCATGTAATAGTTGTCACAGAAAACCAGTACCTAGTTTAAGAACATATCTCACAAGTTACCTCTAAGACACCAAACTCCCTCAACTTCATGTCCTGTCTACGTAGGTTGTCGACACTATGCTTCTCTCTGTATGAAACACTCAGACGCGAATAATACCATCGTATCTCGTATGCTTCCACCTTCCATATTCCCTATTTTATGCTAAAAGATTTCACGAAGAGCACAAGTGCAAGTATATATTAGAAGATCACACAAGTATTTCATATCGGATAGATGTTGAAAGAAATAGTTGCAATATGGTATTGTCAAGTTATATAAATTATATTGCAACTTCTCTGCACTTTGAAACTCTTCTTAAAAGGCTGCTACTTTTATAGCAACATAAATTGTGTCATTATTGCATTGTTTATGCAAGTATCGCATCCATTTGAAAGCTCGATCATTTATTTGAATACATGAAATGGGATTAAACAATCATACATTCTTAGCAAAAGCTAAAGTCAAAATAACTAAATAGCATAAATTAGTCTCTTAGTGCATACACCAACATAGAGACTTCAGACAATAAAGATACATTCAAAGACTAATCAAAGGCTTCTTGGGGCGTTTAAATGACAGGTATAACAGGATTCAATCTTAGATGGTTGTAATTAACTTTAAAGGATGTTTGCCTAAACTTAGTTAAAATATCTTATAAGCTCTTAACATTTTATAGAAAGATATCTTTGGAATTTATAAAATGTTATAGCTTACTTAACAATAAGTTATTAAAGTGTATATTAGAGCCTATAAAGATGTTAGTAATGATAGTTATGTAGATAAAATGGTTAAAATTGAGAGATGTTGAGATCTTAAAATAGAAGATTATAAAATCCTATAATCTTAGAAGGTTTTTGGGTAAGCTAATAAGCTCTTCATTACATCATATAAGATGTTTAAGAGCACTCTCTTAATTTTGGAGTTTATAAGCTCTTTTCTAAAGAATCCACCAAATATCTTTTCACATCCTATAAGCTCTAAAACATCTTATATGTAGTTCTAAAGAGTTTATGAGCTCCCCAAACACCCTCTCACTCAAGATCAACTGGTAACGTCAAGGTTTAAACCACTTCACCTTGCTCTAACATTTAACATCTTGCCTCATGCTCAACTTGAACAAAATATTTAGGATTTTTCTTCATTTCGAAGGAGTTTCAAGAGCCTAAGTTACAACTTGAAGATAGTCTTTATCCTACTATTGAGTATTCATAGCTAGTTTGAAAAATTTTACATAAATTCAGTGTATACATTGTAAAATAGCATAGGATGCATATCTTACCCTGAGAAGAACCAAGCTTGGCATGGGCTCTTCCCTGTAAATTTACCTTGCAAAGCTTTCTCAACAGTTCTACTAAGTGAGTTTGATGGAAACATAAATCAAATCCCAGTTAAAAAGAGATGATCAAAACCAGCCCACCATGAAGAGCTAAGAACCTCGTTCAAGCTCTTCCTGCACAACCTGAGCTCTAGAAAATTGGTGAGTTGGATTACGTAAGAAAAACTGTCATGTCCACAAAATCCTATACACTGCCACACAAAACCTCGGTAATGAGAAAAATGGATGGGCAGTTTTACCTTGACTTGAAGCGTTAAGAACTTCACGTAGTCCAATATCTCATCGAGCATGGTAGCCCTATATGTTGCAAAAATCAAGGAAAAAGAGGTAGATGAGGATCAATAGAATTGAGTCAAAAGAAAAATAAACAATGCAAAATGAATGAGCAAAAGTAAATTTATCATAAGGAAAGTCACCGAAACTATATTTCACTTATTTCATTAAACACTCACCTTTCTTGAATAAAAAAATTTACTAGTATAGCCACCAAAGATAAAATATCCATCGCTCTCTATGAGATAACAGAATAACAATCAAAACCTCTACCCATATGTTAAATAAATATCCTATGCAAATAGCTAAACCACTAAACCAAACAAGACACAACATAATAAAAGACAAGTATAAAATTAGAAATAAATAAAGAAAAAAGCTAAGATAAGCTAAAACATTCTTCATCATATCACTGGATATTGAATGTAGACAAAATTCTATTCAGTTATATATATGTGTGTAAATAAATAAAAATTACTAAAAAAGGTAGATTTGATAAAGATAATATTGCAGGAGAATTCTAATTTAGGGATCACTATGAGAAAATGAGAAATTGTAAACCCAAAAAAGTAAAATACATACAAATCATAATAAATTAAACCTTGAAAGTTGAAAACAACAATTAAATTCAAGGATCTAGAAAAAATTGAGGAAGATATCAAAGAAAACAAACGACAAAATTAAAAACAACCATAGACTAACATTGACTAAATGCAAGGATCTTTATTTAAAAAAAAAAAAAAGAAAAAAGAAAAAACCGAAGTAAGATATCAAAGAAAAGTCCACAAACCAAAGAAAATGAAAACAACCATATACCCACATATAAACCCACAAAACCTAAATAGACTCACATGCTAATCACATGCTTATTGACCAAATAGACTCAACAAGTACATATTTGCATTGGAAGGTCTATAGGATGGTAAAACTCAAAATAAAATCATGAGATGACCAGTTAATTCACGCCAGTGCTTCTTCTCTTCTTCTTTCTACACTTCAAGAAGATTTCAATAGTCCCAGTACTTCTTCTTCTTCTTTTCTTCTTCTATTTTCTACATTTTAAGAAAACACATTGAGAAACACTTTAAAATGGTTTGCTAAAAGTTACAGGAGAAAAAGGAGTTAGAAGATCTCCAACCTTAATTAGGATAATCTTTGGGTAAATCTATTAGAATGTGAGGTTTGAAATCAAGTGTATAATTGTTAAGCACGTGATATCTAAAAGAGTTATTAATGTTGTTGATTTAACCTTGAATTAAGGCCAAATGGATTTCGGACATTTATAACTAATATTAAACGATTGAGTTCTAACCAACCACAAATACACATAACATTAATCTTGAGTATTCAAATTTTGGCAATGATTTAGAGATCGTTTTTGGTTACTAGCTTTCTTATGTTTCTATGATATGGTGTAACGCCCCACACCTAGAGCGTCCGCTCTTAGGCCGAGTTGCTACTTGAGGAGGGAGTTTCAAAACTAAAACCTCAAAATACCATGTAGCAAAATACTAAATAGCCTAAGATCAAATTATTTATTCATCTCTATCATCATAATTTTCAATATTACATATAGTTCCAAATTTACAAAATACAATACTATCAAGAAATATAATTTAATCCAAAATTAGTAACCCAAAAAGGCTAATGACAAAAGTCACCTCCAGGTCCTGGCCATAACTTCCAAACTCAATTACCTACACATGGTAAAATAAACAATAAGTTCAAATGACTTAATAAGCAATTATGGTTAGGGCAGGATGTTTAGGGCAAAGGAACATGAAGGTTAAGAGATAAGCCAAGAAATGATGATGATAATAGAATTTAAGAAGTTCAAGAAATCCAATAACAATAAAAGATAAATCAAGAAGTAATGAAAATACAGTCTGAGGGGATCCAATAACAATTGCGATATTAATAAGGCTGAACGAGTTCTTTGGTGGATCTGTTACCCTTATTACTTCAACATTATGAATAATCCTTATCCCTTCAACATTGTCAACACTCGAGTGGCCACTCGAGGGAATCATTAGGCATAGTCGACTACGTACCATGGACCAGTTCCTCGAAAAGCTTACCTCCAAGCAATCATGGAACTGTCCAATAATTGAAAAACCGTACAGGAGACTGACTGACGGTGCAATACCGCCCAGCGTTCTTACCGATGGTTCCCAGGCCGAATAACATTAAATATTTAGGTTTCAAGAACTTTGACAATCGAAGTAATATTTTTAACAATCAAATTAATATTTCCAACAATCAATGGACAAAGGATCAAGACAATATCAATTGTCCGATTTAAATAATAATTAATCAATATCGGACAAAATCATTCAATTTAAGCCCAATATACTCATTTGATTCATGGACATTTAAAACATCATATTAAGCTCCGAACAACGTTTAAGAATAAATTTTGTATAGAAGAAACTTTCAAAACTTTATTTAAGAGTGAATTTGTAAAAAAAAATCCCAAAACATCATTTGAAAGTAAATTTTATATAAAAGAATTTCAAAATATCATTTAAGAGTGAATTTTTGTGTAAAGAAGTTTGAAACTTAAAACCTTTGTTATATGACAAAAGATTTTTGAATGGATATTATCAAATAAAAACAAGTTAGAAACCTTTGTTAAACGGTAAAAGATTTTTAAAATGACAATTTATTTTTCAAATAACAATTATCAAGTAAAAATAATTTTTCAAAGAAGAATTAATAGTTTTTAACGATGTTTTAGTCTATGAATCTCAATAAAAAAATGGATTAGGATCTAGTTCAAAATGTTCAAAATTTCAAGATATTGGGAAGGGTGCTCAACAATTTACCAAGGAATCAAGATCATATGCCAAGCCAAAGATAGGGAAAGCCATAATTAATCAACTTACCTTAAGTCCTTGATATCATGATTATTGATTTTTCTCATTACTTCTATAAATATCCTAACTCGATGATCTTTTCAACGGTGGCTTCTAATCAACGATCCAACGGTTGGATTTTTGTTTATACCCATTTCTAGGACACCCCTATTATTGCTCTATCTTTCGGTAGACATGGTAGATCCAATTCTTTCGGCCTTTTTGGAGGTTTTTATCCATATTTTTGAGTAATTCTTAATTCTAAAATCATCTATGCTCGATGAAATTTTTAACAGTATATTATAATTGCTGATTTGATAAGGGAAAAGTAGGTTTTGAAGCTTTGAAAATTGAAGATATTGCAGTGACGATAAGCTGCCGGGAGACAGTTTGTGTGTTCGTGTGTGTGTGATGAAAAATTTGATCTAAACCCTCCCCTATTTATTTATAGGTTTTGAGGAGAGACTAAATTATAAAGAAATGAGGAATTATGAGTTAAAATGCAAAGAATAAAAGTTGAGGTGGATAATTGGGATTTTGCCAAAATATTTCTCCAATTAAAACTTGCCAAAGAAAGATGTAATGGCTTAAGATAATTGGTCCACACAAGCGATTGGAGCGGTCTTATAGAATTTTTCCAACCATTTAAAGAAAGATATGGATTATGAAAATTTTGCCAAGTATGATATTGAGTGTTAGAGCTAAATTAAGATAAGTTGTAGGGGGACGAGTTGGTGCAAAGTGTTTTCATGTGATTTGGCCTAATATTATGCAAAATGAATGAATGAAAGTTTGCCAAATATGATGGTGAAATGTAAACTTTGGAAATATGAAAAGATAGTGTGCAAAGTGGACCAATAATTTCTAGCCAAAACATTATGCAAAGTGTATGAATAAAATGTTGCTATTTTTCCTATCACATCCTTACTGAATTTTGTAAAATGATAATTATATCATTAGGTTATATGTGTATGTGTGTGGTTGAATTTTGGCTTCAAAAAGGGAAAGAAATTTTGAAAATTTTCTTGAAAATTTAGAAAGAAATTTAAAGTGTAAAAATATTAAAAATTTTTGGAGTATAAAGAGAAATAAAGAATATTGTGTAACAAATTTTGTGAATGAGTGTAACAATTTAAAATTCATTAGAGAATATTTAAAAATAATGAAAAATGTTTAAAAATTGTAAAAAATATTTTTATGCATGAGAAAATATTGTTATGCATGGATAAAATTTTATTAATAGAGTTAAGGAGTTTTACGGGGTATTACATATGGACTTGTAGTCTTTTCTGGTTGGAACCTTATGTAATATTGGACTATGTTGATTGAAAATGAGAAATGTAGATGATCCTGAGTTACTTAGCATTCTGTTGCGTTATATCTTGAGGTTTTAGTTTTAAAAACTCCCTCCCCCAACAACGTTTCAACCTAAAGGCGAATGCTCTAGGTTCGGAGATTTACAAATAGTATCAAAACATGGGTCTCCTTGGAAAGGAAACCTGAGCTATGCCGGAAAAATATCATTGGGATAGGAGCTTTAATTGGGTTTGTGTCATAAGAATGAACCCAGTGGCAACGGCATTGTGAAGGTAGTGGGGTCCTGTGACCCCACTAAAATTTTTTTAAATATATTTTATGTATGTGTATATATATAATATATAATATTTGGGTATTAGATTACAAAATATAAATGTGTGGGATCATATTGTAACACTTGCATCAAATCACTAAATAAAAATCTAGAGCTATAAAATGTGAAAATTTTGGAATGTGAAAGGTCAGTCGGCACTAAAATTTAAAGTTTGAGGAGGCCTTTAATTAATTCAATTATTTTTGTTTTCTTTTATTAATATTTGACATAAAATCAAATTATTACTTGAAACTTTATACTTCTCACATTTTTCTTTCAAAATATGTTTTGAACTCAAAGCGTTTTGGTGAGCTAAAATTTTATGTTTTTATTAATTTAATAGTATTTTAGTTAATTTTTTTGTTGGCCTTTTCGTAGTCTTTTTATTGTTGAATATGTAAACGTTTTCAATTATTTTAGCATAATATATGTTTTGATATGCTAGTTCACTATACTTTTTTGGTAGAGATTTTTTTTAAAAGTTTATATTATTCAAACTACGAAATTTTCTATAAAATTTTATTTACTATATCATTTGCAAATAAAAGTGTTTGAATTGTCGTAGAAAATTATGTTAGTAATATATTTTTAATTTTTTTATATTTATTTCTTGAGTCAAGTAGTTAAAAATTTTGAAAGGATCCCACTGAATTAGAATTCTGGCGTCGCCATTGGCTATGGGTAATCCAAATGAACTTTGGCATCCAACAAGGGTTCCAATAGAAGCGAGAAATGAAGCTTTATTCCAAGAATTGCATAATGCATAATCAGTCTCCTTCAAAAATAACGTCACTTCACAAGTGAATATATTTTGATCAACGTACGGGCCTCGTTAATTTCCAGATTTGCTATTAGTTTCCTCTTTTCCCACTTCAAACGGGGATGGAATCGTCTCTTCACCAATAAGAAAGCTGCTATTTAGATCAATAATATTGCTGGCAAATGCAATCTTTTCCTAAGAAACAAATATTTTATTTGTATGAAAAAGAAAACTGGCCAACATACACATAGTTAACCACGGTACGTTGCTAATACCATAAAAGTACGATGATAGAAAAGTTCAATGAAAAACCATAAGTAATCATCATGATATATAGAATTAGGATAAATACAAAATATGATTCGGACTCAATTACAATTCGAAGTCCAGGGAACCATGAATGTAGCTGACAACATCAAGGTCATGTATTAATTATATTCCTCAAGATTGTCTCTATGCGTACAGCACACGTTGATTTTGCATTTCGCCACGGCCCAAGCCGGCTCACCCTCATGTTTTCATCTTCGAGGAATATACCTACTTCTTTTCGACTTTATTCCTACATTTTTCAAAATATTTTTCCTTATCCAAGTTGAATTTTATATTCTCTTTGCTAGAAGAAAATGCTTAATCTGTTTAAATATTTTTCAGAAAAAAAAGTTAAATTATTCTTTAAATATTTTTCAGAAAAAAAGTTAAAGTATTCTTTAATTTTAAATATAAATCAAGCTTGCCCAATTGCACAAAACATGAAACGAATAGAGATTATATTTTCGTTTTGAAGAAGAGAAAAAAAAAATCTTTCTTTTTTTCGTTCTTTTTTTCTCTGAAGTGAAATATTGTAAACAAAATTTAAGTGAAAGTTGATAGTATTTGGTAATAAAAGTTGGAAATACCAAGAAGGTGTAAAAAATTGGATGAAGATTGTTTTTAATTTCAAATTTTTTTACATAATTTTAGAGAATTTGAAATAAGAATAGTATTCTTTATACAACAAAATAATTTAATTAAAATTAAAAGTTGAAAAGTGCTTTTTAAAAGTAGTTTCTAACACCTCCTCACTAGTAAACGAGAGCAAAACCTACATTTATCGGGATAATTATCTCAACACTGCCTGAGGTTTGACATAATTACAAATAAAAGTACTCCTTATTATTTCGTTTGGAAAATCACAATAACACTTCACGTACATTACGTGAATTAGGCTTTGGAAAAAGTAACAATTGATTGAAATATTACAAGTAGATCCTCATATCGGTCAATCTAAAGACATAGAGTGTTATTGCAATTTCACAAAGCACAAAAAGTGCTTCTATAATTAGGTGAAACTTTGGGGGTGTAGATGTAATTTTCACAAATATTTATGGGTCATGAGTGTTTCGAGAAGTTTCTTTAATTCCATGACTATATATATGCATACACATGTGGGATTGTCTTGAACAATGAAGCAAGTAGATCATATCTGATCATATATGCACAAAGCTATTCTAACTAACTAGGTTTAAAAAAGCGAATATCAAGAAAATGTCTCATCCTGGTCTGTACGATGATAATAGGGTGTCTGGTTATGGTTCAAAGTTCCCAGTAACAACACTAATAGCAAGAGCAGTGACACTGGCTTCTCTCGTAGTATCTGTGGCAGTTCTCAAGACCAACGATGTCACCTTGGGCAACCGCTATGTTGTTACTTACAACGATTTCCGTTCTTACAAGTAAATATTCACATATTCCCCCTCCCCCCCTTCTTCCCTTTCTCATTGTATTTTTTCGTACATTTGTGACTCTATTATAATTAAAAAACCTCGCTTCAAGTAGTACCAGTCATTTCCACAGTAAAGGGACTTCAATGTAATGGGTTCGAACCTCACCTAATTTATATACTCAGGTATATGTTTTTCGTGACACTTATTGGAATTGGCTACACTTTGCTGCAAATCCCATTTGCAATATACTACATGCGAACCAAGAAACATCTGATAAATCACTTGGGCTTCCTCAAGTTCGAGTTCTACGCAGATAAGGTAAGAACGCCTTATTAATTAATATTTGATCTCGATCTTATTATAAATCGATCTGATTATATATGTGTGTGTATATATATATATCCATGCACTAATGAATTAAATCTGAAATATGGCATGGTACTAGATCATGGCGTTCGTGCTAACAACGGGAGCTGGAGCAGGATTTGGGGCGACTATGGATATGAAGAAGTACGGGTACACATCTGATGATAACAAGATACAGGATTTTCTTACAACGTCTTATGTTCCAGCAGCATTTCTCCTCCTTGGTTCCTTCGCCTCTGGAATTTCTTCTGTCCATTCATCACTCGCTCTCACAAAGAATGTCAATAATTAATTTCTCAACTCATTAACTAATTAAAGGGGAAGCCGTTCGGCTGAAGTGACATCCACTACCCATAAAATCCCTCTTAAGGAGAAGTCATGGATTCAATTATCATTCCAAAGGAAAAAAATAAATAAAATTTAAAAAGGAAACTACAGGAACATTAATTTCTGCAGGGCTCGGCTTGAAGAGAAGCTTAACTCGAGGAATTAATGTTAACGATGTTGTTCGGTTCTGTTGTATTCTGATGAGTTGTAATCGTGATCTTCTTAATTGATTCTTACGCAATTGTTTTAAGTATCCTATGCTGGTTTTAGAACCTGCAGATTTCATTACACTATTGAACAACTTGATCGTATCGTAGTTAGGGGACCATCAGTCACTTAATTTCTTTGCATTTTTTTCACAAGGATTAATTTTTATAATTGAAAATTGAAAAATCATATCATTGTCTATCTATTGTTCACATTAAAATGTTAATTTATTTTTATTTTGAGTTCAGCTTCTCATGCCAACTATCTTATTTGTTTATCACATCAATCAAAATTAAAATAAACTTAATATTTTTTTTTATCTCTGTAATTAGCGATCTGCATTTTAACCAAATTATTCAAATATATTTTTATTTCTATAGCAATAAATATTTTTTTAAATAGAAAAAATGTAGGGAATTAATAAATGAAATAAAAACACAACCTAATGGTCTAATACTTACATACTTCGGAAAGAGGAAAAGAAGAGCGAAAAAGAAAAACATAGAAAAAATTCAGATATAAACATGGTGCTTGTATATCAAAGTAGATGTAGTTTGTACCGTTTAAAATATTGATGTAATGATTCAAATAAACCATTCCAAATAATATGATATGTATAATAAGTTAATTGATAACTACTTTTAATTAGTCATCCAAGCTTAGTCCAAATTATAAAGTTTCAAAATTTTATATAATTGTTACATCTTCATGAGCTAAGTCTCCAACTAAATTTAATAATAAATTAATCTAATTTTATATTTATGGCTTTATTACATGATTAATTGTTTATATCCTTATTACGGTTTGTTCCTCACTGAAAAAATGGTAGAAATTTTATTACCTAACACGTTTCAACACGAGCTAAGATATGAAATTAATGATTATAAAACATTTCAGTGAGCCAGCTATGATTTGAGCATTCCTAATAAAGGAAATTTCTGATGACTAACTACATTCTCAGCACATGAGAGATCCTAAAACTTTCATTATTCCTTCTGCTTGTCACCCACTCCTTTTATAAGCTTATTTCTTCGGACTTCAAATTTTTCATTTTACATTCGAATCGTTCGCTGCGTCACCCATTATTGTCCTTTGTCAAAATTATTGTTCTTAAAGCAGTAATGATAATAACAACAATAATAACAACTCTTTATTGATTTGACATTTAATGTCCAGGGCAAGGCACTGAATATCCAAATCTTAAAATTTGTATGTTTACTGTGATATTAATTTATTAAAATTATATTCTAGTCTTAAAACTTTCCGGAGAATCATGAGATTCTATGCAGCTTACTTTTAATTTCTTTTGTAGTGCATTTAGAAAGACACAACAATCTCATATTTTTAATTTCTTTTGTAATACATTTAGAAAATCACAACTTAATGCGTGTTTCTAGACGAACAATTCAAACTGATTTGTTTATTGTTGTAGATATCACGCAGAAATTATTTATACTCAGTAGTATGAATCAATTAAATGATGTTATTATGTGAATTTGATCCTTATCCTCAGAAAAAAAGAGGGAATATGGTCATTCTTTGTACGGATTCTCGCACGGATGTTGAGTAATACTTTTATGTACATTAAGGCAAATCAATACAAATTTAGTTGGATCGCTACGTTTCGAAAAAATATTTGACTCTAAAGCCAAGTTATACAGGGTAAGCTACGCAACCAGATTAACCATATTGTTCTTTTTAAATCATTAAATGTATATATGTCATCGATAAAACTAAATTGCATATAGGACTAAATTTATTTTTAAAATTTAAATAAAATATGTTCATAAATTTTTAACATAATTCATTTTTATAAGGAGAAAAAAAATTCAAAATAGAGCAAAAATTAAGTTTGTATACATCGAATGTGTTTTGCTTCACTATTGTACAAACACCAGCAAATCAACATTTAATGGTCAATTAAAAGTTGTAACAGATGTAGAAATGATTCACCCTGAAATGTAAAAAGATCGAATAACGACAACAAATGAAAAGGAGAAGTAGCCAATTTAATTTGATGATGATGATGATAGAGCAAAAAAGAAGCAGATGACGACCAAAAACTTCAAAAATTCAAGATGACTAATGTAAAGGAGAGCCCAGTTATCAAAATAAATTTAAAAAAAAAAAAAGAAAAAGAAAAAGCATGATAGAGCCAAAATTCAGTAAAATAACTGTACTTCATTGTGATATAAACATAGTTTTCTTAGTTATTATTAAAATAACCTATTAAATATTGTCTATCATAAAGACGATCTAAAGCTAAAATTTAACTTCATTTATCCCTCCATATTACAGAAATGTTCCTAATTATTAATAAAATATATATAATAATCACTCAATTATTTTTAATAAAACAAAGATCAATTCACAAATAAAATATAGCAAAATGCGTGCAATGCACATACACCTTTCTTCCATGCCTAAAAATATTAAAAGAAATGCCAATATGGGGAGCCCATCAACGGAATTGATGATCAGAGCAGCGGAGATTACTAAAATTTCGTTATTATATATGTAGGAACTATGATTGAATGAACATCTTGAAAGATCTTCATAATTACCGAGGCAAACAATAGTGTTATTTTCATTATTTAATTTCTATTATCAATAAATTAGCTGGGAGCAACAACCCCCAATGTCCATGCCATCAGCAACAGTTGTACACGTATTACTACCCCCTCATTCTTGTCTAACATGAGATACCATGTTGTTTCCTACCATTAAATTAACAATTGTAATCAATTTCTTATATTTTAGGCATGTAATTATAATATAGAGTAAGTACTAAAATAATTTTTCAAATCACATACTGTTTTGTGGGAAAATAACAATTTTTGTCCTTTAACTATATCATTTTTCATTTTCGATTATATATGTATTAAATTAACAATTTTAGTCCTTAACTTTTACCAATATTCATTTTTTGTCCTTTTTTTGCCGATGGTGAACTTTTTGAAATCAAAATCTGATGTGGCTCGGCGAAAATGTGCCTTTATGCTGACATGTCAGCTGACATGGGCGAGCCACATTAGGTTTTGGAGCCGAAAAATTCACCACGAGCGTAAAATAGGACAAAAAATGAAAATTAGTGTAAGTTACAAGATCAAAATTGTTACTTTAATACATATATGATCGAAAGTAAAAAATGATGTATTTAAAAGACAAAATTGTTATTTTTTCTTATTTTTATAATTAGACTAAACCTCGTGAATATTTAGATAATTACCCTTTATTTTCCTTAAAGGAGGTGTTTTCAACTCCTTTGACTTTTCATAGGCGAAGGCCATTAAATGCAATCAATCCTTTTCAAAATGGATGTATCGATAGTTTTGAAATAAGAAAGGACGAATAGACAATCCAATCACTTGGTTAGGATATAGGTGTGATTAACTATGTTTGAAATATCTATGCGACCCTAGTCTTAACTTTATTAAAAGTGACAACCGGAAGTTGCTAATTGCAATTCGTTATAAATAAGTGTCTTAATAATAGACCATACACAATGTGAAGAAAATGTCCCGAACAACTCTGCCCGCACAACCTGACGAGGCTCAAGCTCCTGCTCATGCACAATCACCTCCGGCATCCTCACCTTCTATGCCTATAATAGCCTTGGTTGTGAGGCTTATCACCTTGGTTTGTCTCATAGTCTCAACCAGCCTTTTAGCTTCCAACTCCACCACCATCACAGTTAATGACACCCCTGTCACTGTTCACTTCGACGATATTTACGCCTACCGGTAAGTGATTCAACAATTCCGTTAACTATGTACCTCTACAAGGCCTCCATATGCGGCAAACATGTTATAATATTAGGGGCAGAAATTAGGTCACAATACGAAAATAGTGAGTAATTAATAGTATGTATGAAAGTGATATTGATTTTGGTAATAACCATATTGTTTAAGTGATAGCAATTTTATTTTGTCACTAAATATAGTTTACTAGTGATCATAAAAATTTTTTTATTTTCTATCATCATTATTGACAATTGGTGAAACAAAATTTGCTTCTATAATTTGTGAAAAAATTTTCATTGTATTAAGAAGGCGTTTGACCAAGCATGAAACATCTTATAAGATGTTTTTGGAATTTATAAGATGTTAAATCTCATTGTAAAAATAAGTTGTTGAATTGCTTGGATAAAATAAAATCTTGAAACTTGTAAAATGTTAGTAATGATAATTTTGTAATTAATATGGTTAAAATATAGGGGACATGTTATGATTTTAAAAATAATTTAAAACTTCCTTAATTTTTCAGAAGAGCTTATAAGATTCTAATATCTTAGTTTAGGAGCTTTGCCCCTTTCTAAAAAAAGTTACTAACACTTTCTGATATTTTATAAACTCTCATAATGCAGTGGTAATGCCATTGTTATATTAATAGGGTCCCACAACCCTACTAATTTTTTTTTAACTCTAGTATAATATATATATATATATATTTGTATTAAAAAATATTAGACTATAAAATATATATGTGTGGCACCCACTATCAAATTGATAACAAATCACTAAATAAAAGTTTTGGGCCCTTAAATATGAAAAGTTTCAAACTCATTAGGATTCAACCAATTTATCAAACTCAAGACATTTTAATGAATTAAAAATTTTATGTGTTTTATTTACGTAATAGTATTTTAGTGAACTCTTTTATTAATTTTTTCGTAGTATTTTGTATTATTAAATATGCAAATGCTTTTAATTATTTTAGCACAATATATATCTTGATATGCTAATTCGTTATACTTTTTTGGTAGAGATAATTTTTATCATTTAATAATGGTTGAATTACAAAAATCACCATTGAGGTTTGGTGTAATTACAAGAACCAGCCATGAGGTTTAGCAAATTACAAAAATCACCTCCAATAAATCAACACCGTTGGGATTTAGCGGAAGTTGATGATATTACTGTGTGGAGAAAACATAAATTCCAGCATTACCTTTGGAATTTACTCTTTGTCCACATGATGATATCATCAACTTCCGCTAAATTATAAAAAAATTGCTTCGTCAGGGGTGGTTTTTGTAATTTGTCAAACCTCGTGATTGGTTCTTGTAATTACACCAAACCTTAGGCGTGGTTTTTGTAATTAACACTTTAATAATATGTTGAAGGGACCCCACTGAATTAAGATTCTAGAGTCACAACTACATACATCTTATAAAATGTTTTGAAGAGCTTATAAGCTCACCCCAACACCCTTTACCAGCTGACAATTTAAATACAATTGCTGTCACTTTTAAAATTTGTTAACAGTCTAAAGACCATTACTGAAACAATAAATTTTTCGTCTCTTATGATATGTAGTTAGTCAGATATTTTAAATTGTCATTTCATATTTCAGCACTAATTTATCAATTTTTAGAAGTGACATAGCAGACTAGATATCTCATTTACTGGCATTATATTCATTCACAGATACGCACTAGCTACTGCTGTCCTAGGATTATCCTACACGTTGTTGCAGTTGCCATTCTCAATCCATCAAGTTACCTCAGGCAAAAGCCTCCTTAATCATGCCCGTGTCATTATGTCTGAGTTTCTTGGAGACAAGGTTGAGTATATACATATTTCTTAGGGATAATTACCTCAACACAATTTGAGGTTTAATATAGTTATTATTACACCCTCTAGTATTAGTTTAGTTAAAAAAAAAAAAAATTATAACGAAACATGTATAACATTACAATAAACCCCCTTAATATGGAGTCTAATTATAATATTCTAGTTGATATATTATATTTTCAAGGATATAGCTGCAATGTTATAAAAGCTCCTCCAAGTTTTTTGTCACCTAAACTAATGACAGGAGATGTAACGATAATTATACTACCTCAGAGAATTTTTTAGTAATTATGTCAAATCTAAGGGGTCTTGAGGTAATTATCCCTTTGTCTTATTGTCTTCCCTTTTTAGTTATGATTCTTTTGTTGGAAAATGATGTTATATTGATTGTAGTTTCTGGGACAAACTAAACGAATTCAAATAGGTTATTTTGTCACTACTAGCATCGGGGGCGGGTGCTGTGTTTGGCGTCACCATAGATCTCAAGAAAAATATGGATGATTTGGATGATGCGTTTGTACGACGAGAAATCACGCTGTTTTCCCCTATCCGAGCAAAACTAGATGACTTTTTCAATAGAGCTTATTTCCCGGCAATATTTCTTCTCATTGCTTTCCTCACTAGCCTAATTTCATCTGTTCTCTCATCATTGACTCTCACCAAGAACGCACAATAGCAGGTTAATTAGGAAAGAAATTGTTATGATCGCTCTTCAATAAGCAATGTTTATGAACAATGATTAACTTTTAGTTGAAATTTGTATTTCATTTAGCAAATTAGCAATTTCATTCTTCAACCTGCGAGATATTATAAATCTTTTAGCACAATACCGAACATCTTCCTAGACTTCATAGTTCAGTAGCATAAGACTGTTTTAAAAATCACACACAAGTGGCCAGTTTGACCAGGAAACAATCAGCTCACCAGACTGATTTTACCTATAAAACTAGTGGGCAACTGAACTAGTTAGAACTAATCAAAACTGGTTTACTTTTTTTCTCTTTAATTGTTTTAAAATATAAATTCCAATTAAGATATGTGTTCAGTATAATTGGTCTGTTGTTTGTTTTAGTATTTGTGATTTGTCGGACTTCATTATATATGCTTTTATGGCATTTTAAGTTTAGTTTTGCACCTTTATTTGATGATTTTAATCTATATTCAAACATCTATCTTGCAGAACAACTTGTGAAAAATGTTGCAACAAACGATTAATTTTTCACTTTTAATTTTTGGATTTTTTTTTCCTTTGTTTGCAATGGTATAGATATATATATATATTTAAATATATTAAATATATTTATGACATTATTACTATGCTATACTAATTGAATTAGCAGTTAAACCCATCAAAGCTATAATCAATGATTGTCGGTTATTTGTCCAATCCAATTTTTAAAACATTGCTAAAGCCACACAATTACAAAGATACGGCAGAAAAAGAAAAAGACAAGACAAAAATGATTTAGGAACAACGATTCATTCCATGCTACTCCAAAAGAGATAACATACAAGGGTTATGGCAAAGATGGGAAATGCAAGATATCCTGCTCACAAGTGTTGCACAGAAATATGTTGGGAATTTCATGGTTATCTGGGATTTGCACGCAACGTGTGTGCTGCCAAACTTGACATATATCACAAGACACCATTCTCTCACCGTCATCATTTTTAGTACCACAAATGCAGTCCACAGTGATTAGGCCTTCATAAATCCCACCATTTATGCCTACTTGCTTGCCCTGAAACGCAATCTTACTACCGGGTTTAACCGTCTTAAAAACCAAATCTGTTCCCTTCGGGTTCATATTTCTGATCGACTCGACTACGAAGTTCCTTAGCCCGAAGTATGTTTCTCTAAATGTCTTCTCAACTTCGCACCTCAGCTCATCAAATATTGCATTACTTCTTAACACAAAACAATGATATGGTGTTGCATCAGGTTCGTTTGCTAAGATAACCGTGCAATATATCTTGCACTTGTTTTTTTCATCTATCTCAGGACAAAAATCTTTAATAAGGTACTTAGAATCAAGAATGATTCTTGAAGCCTTTGTTATTACATCTTGCTCAATAAGGATGTTTTTGTACATGTAATAGATGTCCTTCATGAGTTGAGCTCGAGAAATCTTTTGTTGAGGCTTCAATTTTCCTTCAATAAGGGGGGATGTCTCTTCCAAACAATACTCCAAGACTTTGGTAACTGGATTAAGGCAACGGCGCACAAAGTACTTCCCCACGACATGGTTTCCTAATGACTTGAGCACGAAATCTAGCAAACCAGTGTCACCAATATGGGCACGTGCAACGTCTCGTACATGTTGTCTAGAAACCCAACGAAACTCAGCTCGTTTTAAAGCTTCGATAACGACATGAATGGCCATTTCGACACGTTTGGGAGACCATCTGCAAGATGCATCTGACATAATTCCTGGATAGTTAGAATCAATGGAGATGCTTTCTGTGGGAATTCTTGATTTGAGCTCCAACATAAAATGGAATAGATCACCTAGTGTGATCAAGGAATGCCCAGACAAGACTTGATACCTCGGTAAGATAATTTGAATGTCATGTAGTTGATGAGCAATTAAGTTAAGCGGAATACTTTGGACGGCTTTTACAGCACTTTGTTGAATTTCTTGAGTAACTCCATAAGTTCCACGGCCAAAGGTGTAGTCCCAACGACCAAACCAAGGTTTCCCGTAGGCCACCGTGTGAAACAACCTCAGCTCCATGCCTTTCTTCTTCGACGCATCTTTCAAGCTCACTTTCCTACAACATTAATTTGAGGAGATTAACTAGTATGTCTTTGTTTCCTAACTACAACACGGTTTAATAAACTGGAACGTACGAACCTTGCTCCTAGCCCAGAGCATAAACGATCCCAGAAATCCATGATTTGGTAACCGGGCAGGTCCGACCCAGTTTCCAATCCATTGATGCAAAGCAAATGACCAAAACCATTAGAGTGAAAGACGCCGTGGAGGCTATGATCATCTCCCTGTATATCAATAATATTTGACTTGCAATATTCCCCTGAACAAGCCTTGGATGGCAGCAAGAAATGGTACTTCTTATTGCAGGTCATGTGGTTGCCCCAGCCTGAGCTACATTTGAATTATCAAAAGAGACCGTCAACCTAGTAAAGTAATTAAAGTTACCATAGGAACTTGCACCTAAGTTTCACACCAAAAACAGACCTAACAGGGACAACTTATTACAAGGAATATATTCATTTAATAAACAAGTTAATTACCTAACAAGAAGAAAACAAGAACATTAGGTACTTGAAGAGCAAGTCAATATTACTCTAGTAAATAGTTCACATGAACAGTCTGGGGAATGGATCAGAGAAAGCCACAATTCCAGCTTTGTTGTAGACACTGAAAATTTTTCAAAAAGCTATCTGAAAAATATTAAAATTTGGCGTTAATTGCACCATACCCCTATGAAATTCGAAATGGGGAAATGGGTACCATAACCATGTTTTTTTAAAATTAGCATATTAAACCCTCTCTTTTTGTTTAATAAAGCCACTAATAACTCCAAGCCTTGTGGAAAATGCACTTGTCCAAAATGCAAGTGATGAAGCTATAATTATGATGGAATAACCAAAATGCCCTTAAAATTCACATTTTAAGGATAAATTGCACCACACCCCCAATGAAATTTAAATGAGCACCATAAGACCTATGATTTTAAAAAATAGCAATTTTAAATTTGCATGTATTAAAATTTTAGTATGTGTTCATATTTGAAAAACATATTATGTGTTAAGTTGCTGACAAGTTAATAAAAAAAAAAAAAGAATTATTGTGTTCATATCAAAAAATTATAAAAGAAACTAACAAGTTTACAAAAGTTGACGCAAGTTGCCTACAATAATATGGTTTATGTATATATTAATTAGGTTCCGTGAATGATTTGTTCATAAAATTACATTTAACACCTGACGATTAATATGCATAATGACGCTAGAAAATTCAGGGGTAGATTGAATATGTTGTTACTTAATTAACTCAAGAATGACAACCATGACTTTTGTCATTTTGTGGGTATTCTTTTAATTGTTAAAAAAAAAAAAAGCTTCTATGGGTATTTTTGTCCTTTTAACTTAAAAAATGATCTGAAATTTGACATGAGGAGAGTGGTTTTATTAAATAAAAAGACAAAGTTTAACATGCTAATTTTAAAAAAAAGGATTAATTTATAATGCTTATTTCAGATTTCACAGGGGTATGATACAATTATCCCTTAAAATTTGTAAAATTAATTATCTAATGGTGCTTATATTACATGATTAACTTGCTTTAGATATAAAAAAATCAGTAAAATAAATTACACAAGCTCTGCCATGATAGTAATCATAATATTTCATGGATTTCTTTCCCTTTGCGAAATGGCAATTTCGGACATTATAGCACCTTAATTAAACAAACAAACGCGTGATCCAATGATCTTCTATATATTTTTCAGTAGTAATTTTATGTAGGCTTAGCAATTCTAGAACCAGCATTGATAGCTGAACTTGCAGATCCATTTGCAGTCTCTTTGGAAATATTACCTGAATAGTATTTTTTTCTCGTATTTCAAATACCTTATACAATGCCCAATAAATTATTAGGTGTTCTATTAATGATTTTTGTAACTGCAGGATTATTTATAATAATACCTCACAAGTCACAGCCTTGCAAATTACGGGATGAGATCCCTTATTTCAAATGGTGTTTCATCTCCTATTTTATGCCTTTAAATACATGCCACGTGTACTGTATTTATTATTAAATATTTTTATAAGAAAATATTCAATACACGTGGCATGTATTCAAAGGTATAGAATAGGAGATGAAACACTATTTGGAATAGGTGATCCCGTCCCGCAAAATACGCCCATCATAAAAGCAAACCCTAGCTTCGTTAACATTATGAAAGCCGTTTTCTTACTTGTAATTATATTGATAGGGAACGTGTATAACCGCAGTGATTGAGGCCCCGCCTAGATTAGATGAGATCGGGTAATGATCATCCATGGCTAGATATGCAGGTTTTTCCTTTTTGTTTTTTTTTTGGGAGATTTCCACATTGTATAATCTCCATTATTATAACAAGGTGGACTGTTTCGTAAAATTAATATTGCAGTGTACGGGCTATTAGTAATTCCTGAACCCTGATTTTGAGGCACAATTAGACTGGAGAAATAAGGAACCACAGATCCATTTATGGCCTAATCTACTGCGCAGTTCAGGCTCGGCTTCAAATACAACCCGACCCATCACCATATTTACAAAAGATCACCAGCCGTGATTAAACCCCTTCCCCAATGCACTCTACATGTACATGCAGATATATATATATCAAACGCGGCCATGATACAGTTCTATACTTTTCTTAATTTTTCTTTCCTTCATGAACAAAATTCAAGTGAATTGACGATCAGTACTATACGTACCAATGTAGTGACAGTGGCTGCAAGGGAGCTGGAGCGACGTCTCGATGGGTTCCTCCACGACAAGCAGAAACAGATACAATAAAGGATGACGACGAACTTCCAGCTGAAACGACCAGCTCAGCATCATGCCACTCTCAACCAGCTGTCCAAATTCTAACAGCCCTCTCACATTTTCTTCGAAGGACCCACGTCCCAACTCTGCTGGATAACCTCTCTCTCCAAAAACCTTGAATTTGAACACCCTTTCCCCTCTCTTTCTCTTCCTGCACCCGCTTAGGTCCAACTGAGACATAATTTTTAATTTTGTAATGAACTTAGGATTATGGATATTGAAGTTAAAGAGGCCCGATTAAGGTTGTAATGATCTTTGGATTTATATTAGATATATATGGGAAATGGAGAGAGATTGGTCACACGCATGGTGCCACTGAATATAGTAAAAATTGAGTTTATGTAAATGGGAGACTATGCGCATGAATCAAGGTATGTTTGCAAAAGTATCGCTCTGGCAGCATGCATGAGTTCTTTTTCTTAGTAAATTAATGAACCCATGCTTTTCATCATCATGCGAATATATATTATATATCTATGTTTTATATATTGCTTATAAGGTTTTTCAGGAGGAAAAATTAACATTTTGTTTCAATCGATATCAAAAAGAAAATAATATAATTTTGTGTCTTTTTATTTTACTTTTTCTTGGAAATTTTAGCAATAAAAAGCTAACTGAAATTGTTTTTCGTCCAATTATGTTTTCTTTTTCTTTTTCTTTGCATTAAATATTCTTATTATAAACAATAATTAATCTTACAAAAATTTCGTATTTTATACTTTACTTAAAGTGACGTCCCGGGGAATTTCTAAGGTAAAGGCGCTGGAAACACTTTGGGGCATGTTCTTATAGAGTGGTTAACTATAATGTGTGTGCGTGTGTGATTGTCTATATATATATATATATATATAGCAACACAATGTTCTTGGCCAACTACATTGTATGAAATGAATCATGCATGTGTTTCATGTTGAATTTATATTTAATTTAATTTCTATTTCATTTCATTGATAATGCATGATAATTGTATCACATTTGTGTTCAAGGTCCTATTTATATAATAAAATTGTCACATATTAATTAAATGGAATAAACAATGAAACACACGTCTTAAAGTAGAAGACCTGAACCAATCTTGATTGAGTGGAGAGGGGAGTTCAAATTTTTGGAGGAGTGCTTATGCTGGAAAAAGTTTTTAAAAGAAAATTCATTTTATTTGTAAAAATTTTCAAAGTAATTTTGATGTTATAAATTTC
>JACFYI010000896.1:324593-337837 GCA_014898755.1 Handroanthus guayacan | reverse complement strand
TCTCCTCTTAGTCCATGGTCTATCATTCAATACTCAATCCCAAGCATTGGTATATAGTTTGAGATGGTTCAATAAGCTTCGGATTGATTCATATGCAAGAGTTTGAGCATGGAATGGCAAGGATAGCGAATAACAATCATAAGTTCACATGCTCATAGAACATCATGTATTCAATAACTCAAAGCATGCTCGATTAATCAACGGAAAGCTGGAAACACATGCTCATGGAGAAGAGGAGATGCCATAAGTCCTACCTCTTGTAGCTTAGTCTTGTAAATATGTGATGATCCAAGCTTAACCCTCAATGATCTATAACTATATATACATTCATGTCAAGTTCTAGGAAACCATAACACAAACCATTCTTAAACACTTTCGTAAGCTTAATCTTAACAATGTTTAGGATGAGCTCACACCACCTTGAATCCCAATGTAAGCCAAATCGGTTTTTGAAGAGTGTTAAATACAAATGTTACAAAATGCTTTAAGTGTTTGGGGAGAAAAAGAGTTTGTGAATCTGCAAAATTTTCTTAAACCCAATGGAGCTTATTTATAGAAGGATTTTGGGGCAAAAATTAAGGGAATCTAATAGTTCAAGCCCCTCAAAGTAATTACCAAAAGTTGGGGAATAGATTAGGGTGGCTATGTGACTCGGTAGGATGGATGGATAGATGGGATTTCCATCCATCTTGCAGTTACATTGCTACAGCCGATTGCCTTCTTTGGTTTCAGATTTCCTTTTCCTTTTTCCCTTCATTTTTTGAGTTTCAATTGGTATTCAATTGGTCAACAAAAGTGGCTATGTGTTGGGTTTGAATTGGGCTTGACATGGGCTTGTAAATTGGATCATTTGGGCTTGTTTTTGGGTAGAGACGTGCCGTGAAATTAAAACGTATTGGTTTGAAATATTTTCGAATGCGTGAAATGTGTTTTGGTTTTAGAACGAAGCTCGATTTTAAAATCAAATGAATTTTCAAAAAAACGGCGATTCAAGAATTTTATTTTGGGATTCTTGGGTGTTACAACAATAAGATAGACGCATGTCCAAATAATTTTATGTTATAGTGGGGCAACAAGGATGATGAAGAAAGACAGACATGTAAAATATGTAACAAGTTTAGATGGAAACCAATAACAAAAGATGGTGAGATTGAGGTATCTGGCGTTGATGATGGTAATGGTAAGAAGAAGAAGGTACCTGCAAAAGTTCTTCGCTATTTTTCGTTAAAACCTCGATTGCAAAGATTGTTTTTGTCATCAAAGACAGCTGAGGATATGAGGTGGCATGCTACTGATAGTACCACGGATGGAATGATGAGGCATCCACGAGATTCTGAATTTTGGAAGACATTTGATACAACAAACACTTGATTTGCATCAGATCCACGAAATGTGCGTCTTGCATTAGCTAATGATGGTTTTAATCCTTCCGGTAGTCTAAATGCAAATTACAGCGTTTGACCGGTCATTCTGATACCATACAATACCCCTCTATGGGTGTGTATGAAACAAACATCTTTTATCATTTCAATGATAATTCCTAGTGAAAGAATGCCAGGGAATGACATAGATATTTACTTACAACCTTTAATCAAGGAGTTGAAGGAGTTATGGAACGAAGGCATGGATGCATTTGATTAAATTACACGCAGCTTTGATGTGGACAATAAGTGACTTCCTGGTTTGGGAAATCTCTCTGGGTGGAACACATACACTGGACTAGCCTATCCATCTTGCAACTTTGATACCTATCCTTTTCGTCTTCCTCACAATAAGAAATGGTATTTTTTGGCTCATCGTCGATTTCTTGATCAGAGAGATAGATTTAGATTGAATAAGATTCGATTTAATGGAGAGCAAGAATTGCGTAGTTTGCCAAAAAGATTATCTGGTTATGAAATTCTTGAACAAATAAAAAACATTGATGTTACATTTGGGAGAAGACAAGAGGTGGCAGAAAGGGGAAAAAGAATGCGTGGTGGACGTGTTGCAAAGGGTAGCACCAAACAATAGAAAAAAAAGAGCATATTCTTTGAGCTCCCGTATTGGAAGTATAACTTGTTACGTCACAATCTTGATGTTATGCATATTGAAAAAAATGTGCATGATAACATCATTTATAATTTACACTTTGCTAAACGATAATGCAAAAACAAAAGATCATGTTAATGCTCGCAAAGATCTTCAAGCTATGGGTATTAAATGTGACCGTCGGCCAAATGAATCCGGAAAGTACCCTTTAGCTATCTTTACAATGACAAGTCAAGGCAAAAAGACATTTCTTACAACTTTAAGGAACATCACGGTGCTAGATGGTTATTCGAGCAATATATCTGGATGTATTGATCTGGATAATCTTAAAATAAGTGGTATGTTGAAAAGTCATGACTCCCATATTTTGATGGAACAGCTACTACCACTAGCTATAAGAACAGCATTGCCTAATGAGGTGTCATCAGTATTGATTGCTATGCCCGTTCTTTAGACAGTTGTGCTGTAAAGTGTTAAGTGTTCCTGATCTAGACAAGTTGCAGCATCATATTGTCCTCACTTTATGCCACATGGAAATGTTATTTCCTCCATCTTTCTTCATGGTCATGGTTCATTTAGTCGTTCATCTCATTGAAGAAGTTAAGCTTGGAGGCCCTGTCCACTATCGGTGGATGTATCCTATAGAAAGGTAAATCAATATCAATATACATAATTGAATTGTTTGAACTGTACTTAGTAATGTTGAAATTTGATGTTAATTACACTTGTTGGGATATGTAATAGGTATTTGGGGCAATTAAAATCTTATGTATGTAATAAGGCTCGGTCGGAGGTTTCTATAGCTGAGGGATATCTTACGCAGGAGATTCTTAATTTTTGTTCTAGACATCTAGATAATATTGAGACGAGGTGGAATCGACCTCGTCATGTTGATGATGGTCCTATTGATTCACAACCTATGTCAAAGGTAGATGAATTGTTTCTTCAAGTTGGGAAGCCTGTTGGTGGTTATTCATATTTTAATCTGACGCCAATCGAGAAGCTACAGGCTCACAAACGTGTTAACTAATTGTCCTACTGTTGATCCCTATATTCAGTAAGTACTTATTGAACTTAAATTACTATTTAAGTTTACTTTCTTTTATGTCTAATACCATAAAGTCATATAGGGAATTTAGAAATCTTGTACAAAGGCAATTGAGAAGTCGTACACGAAATGCTATTGAGATAGACAGAAAGTGTAACAACCCGAAAATTCCCCTAAACTACATTTTAAGAAGGGAAAAATTTTTCTAATTAAATTTTGAATCTTTTGTTTTAATCGATAAATGTTTTAAAAAGTTTTTGAGAAAAACTCTAATCGATAACCGATTTTTCGTCAGTTTGAGATTTTTCTCACAATCAAAATTTTGAAAATTTATTTTACACCCAAAAATTCTTATATATGTTATTTTGGCCCGAGAATATTTATAATTATATTTTCAAACCCTTAGTTTCAAAAATTCAAAACCTAATGCCATTTAAAATGATTTTTGTCACTATTGTCCGAAAAATTTTAAAACGGCAAAATTATTTTGACTTAACAACTAAAATTTTTTATTTCAATCAAATTTAACCCAAACAAAATATTTTTAGCCCACATAAGTAAGTAAATGGCCCAAGAATTGAGCCTAAGGAATTAATTAATTTTTCAAGCCCAAAGTCCAAGTCTAATTCAAGAATTTTGAAACAAAAAAAAAAAAAAAGAAATTCAGCCAAAAAAATCGGCTACACACACAAAAAAGGTGAAGACAAA
The DNA here is from genome assembly GCA_014898755.1 of Handroanthus guayacan. Classification (NCBI taxonomy): domain Eukaryota; kingdom Viridiplantae; phylum Streptophyta; class Magnoliopsida; order Lamiales; family Bignoniaceae; genus Handroanthus; species Handroanthus guayacan. The sequence continues at coordinate 334,050 of JACFYI010000896.1, read as the reverse complement.
GTCTTCTTAAGAGATACTTGTCATGTGTTGAAAATCGAAACAAATCTCAACACTTTCCACTTCATGCACCTAGTCACCAATCCATTTAATGAAAGAGTGCCCCTTTTCTTCTTCTCTAATTAGTTGAAAAGTCTTCTTCTTCATTTCATTCCATGTTGGCCGAAATTTTGGCGAAGGAATAAGAATTTTTTTTTTTCATTTTCTTGTCCATTTCTTTCTACTATTTCAAGGGAATTTACTAAAGGAGTCTATGTCTCACCTCATACAAAGAGATTGGTAAGGATAAATTTAATTTTAAAAGGTTTTTAACGTGTTTAAGTAGGGTGTTAAGTAGTTTTTTTTTTATTTGATGTATAGATCTAGCTTGAAGTTTGGAAGTAATCCTTTGAACTCTTGGTTTTGAGATAGCTAAAGAAGGTAAGAATTATGATTTACCCTACCTTATATTGTTCAAATCATAAAGCATGATTCTCTATTTAAAAACTCCATGGTCATGATTAAGTTATTATGCTCTTTGATTGCTTATGCTCCTTTAAGTGCCTTGAGCCATAGGATGATCTATTGTGTAGTTTGTTGATGGAATTTGATTGAGCTTGGTAGGGAGAATCATGAGTTTGAGCCTAGTGGATATAAGAGATTTATTGGATCATCACACTTAAAATTAGTAGCTAGATGATTTTATGAAATAAGTGAAGATTTGAAAACATGGGTTTTTGCTCTCGGGTAGCTTTGCCAGTGCACACACTCTACTTTAAAAATTCGAAAACCCCACTTATCTTGCTCCAAAAATTGCATATGAGGTACCTTGGAAACTTCATCAAGTATAGATATTGTTAGAACTAAGAATTATCCAAAAACAAGGAGGGAATCAGTAGAAAAATCATTTGAACCTAACCTGCCATTTTCGCTAAAACAGAGGAGACTTCTGTCATACCCTCAACTTCAAAAATTTATAACTAGACCTACTCGCATCCAAAAATTCCATAAAATATGCTGTTTGACACCTTATCAAATGTAGTTAGTGTTAGGACAAAGAATCATGCAAAAATATGGAGAAAAATGATTGAAAATCCTTTGAAAATGGACTTGCCAGTTCACCCGGGGAGCAGGGGTACCCTCTGGAGTGAACTATAACACATTCTTCACTTTCAAACCATTGAAACCCAAGCCTTTCTTCACCAAATTAGCTCCAAAGATATTCGCTAGAAACCTTATTAAGTGTAGATGATGATAGATTTAAGAATCTTTGAAATTCATGAAGCATTCTTCCTAGAAAATTTATTAAAACCGAACATGTTAAACTGACTCGGGGCTACACCAGAACCATCGGTCAACTTCAAAAATTTATAACTAAGAAACTGCTAGTTGGATTTTTAATATAAAATCACCATTGGAAAGCTTGTCAAGTCAGATAGTCATAGAACCAAATTCCAATTTTAGCTCAATGTGATGTATTTTTGAAATAGTCGGAAAATTTACTGCCGGAATTAAATCGTAGATTTTATAAGATATAAAAATGTGGTCTAGTACTTAATTGATCTTTATGTTTATAGGCCAAATTAACTCGAAGAATTGGATGATCTCAATATCATCTTGGGACTTAAAGCTAAGGACCAGATGTAAGAATCATGGCTATCCCTTGTGCTCATTAATAATGAAATTTTTTGTATCACGATTTCATTCCCTTATTTCGCTTGAGTTTGAATTCGTTGTTGTTATTTCTTGTTGGATTGTCATGGACTCCTTATCTTGTTTGATAACTATTATTCCATTAAAATATTTTTAAAAGTATTGTTTATAGTTTCTACAACTCTGATTCATTTATTTGAAAATTTTGTTATGGGGTTCATTTTATGAAAATTACTTCAAAAATATAATGCGATTTATTTCTATCTTTTGAAATATTTTGGAAATATTACTTGATATGTCTGTTATGCATGCTTTTGAAATATTTCCAAAATACCGTTGAAATGACCATAGAATATTCTTTTGTAATATTTTTGAAAATATCATCTGATATGTCCATCATCCATTCGTTTGAAATGATTGAGCTCAAAGTATTGTTTGATATGTTTGGATATATTTCGTTTGTTCTGAACCTATATGAATGTTTGATAAGTTAGGTCCTGGGAATTTTCAGGGGAATTGATTGTGCGATATTGGGTCGACGATCGAAATCCCTGGGGATTCCTATCTGTTGGGTAGTTCGAAGGGGTCCTGGAGGTAGGATTTCAAAGAACTATTCCTGAGACTGGTGCTCGACCGCGCTGCGGCGGCTGTGTCTCGAGTTTGCTTGACACTCCATGGGCAATTACTCCGGAGAAGTAAGTGGAGGGATAAGGATATATGTATATGTTGAAGTTATAAGGGTGACAGATCCACCAAGTACTTGCTTCGGCCTTATACGTTTTGACATGAATGTGATCAAGTTTATAAATTGTTCGTTTGTGTTGTTCGTTCTGAATGATCCGTTATCCGTTTGATATCACATTCATGGTTCGTTCTTGCTTCAACTCTTGTTCAAATCTTGTACTCATCATCCGATACCATAATTTTTACTGGATTAGTGGACTCATGATTCCATCCTTTATCATGTAGGAGATTAACTCCTGGTACACTTGAAGTTTGAGAGATATTAGAATGTTTGTATAATGTTTAGTCTTGGTATTTGTAATTTGCTTTAGTTGACATTTGTTGGGAATTTTGTACATAGTTGGATTATATTCTAGGATTTTAAGTTGTATTATAGAAAGTTTTGGCTTGTAATCAAGTTAAGCTTCGACATTTATGTAAAGGAGATGATATGAATTTCATTGTTGTGATTTTAGTTAGTTTTGTTTTTGTGTGAGTAGCGCTCCCGACCTAGGGGCGGATGCTCTAGGACCCGAGGCATTACAGAAAGGTCCATAGAGTATTTGTCAGTTGATTTTTTAATCGGGTGAGTATATTGTCGCCTTGTGCTAAATCATTTAATTTTAGTTGGTAATATGTATAAAATTAATGTCATATGCTTTTGATTTTAGATTGACAAAGATCGCGACAAACTTAGCGAAACGGAGAAAACTGTTATTATGAGTCTTGCTCAAGGTCCTATTACCTAAGCCAGAAGATTCACGGCTTATAATGTTAACGGATTCAAATTTCGAACTTTAGCTCGTGACAAAAGCTTAAAACCTCAAAATAGTGGAGTTTTTGGCACATTTGGGACAAGAAGTTATTCAAGCAGTAGTGATGCTCAAATGCAGTTTGGAGGGGTGCCTTATTATGGAAAATTGGTAGATATCATAGAGCTTTGTTACACTGGCGTATTTACAGTGACCTTGTTTAAATGTGAATGGGCAAATACCACTAATCCAAGAGGCATGAAAATAGATAAATTGGGTTTTACCTCCATTAACTTTGCAAGATTGATACATACTGGTGAACATGAAGATGATGAGCCATACATAAAAGCTACTGAGGCTCAAATGATTTATTATGTAGATGATGAGAAAGAAACTGGTTGGAGTATACCAGTTCATTTGAAGCCAAGAGACTTGTACGACATGGGTGTAGATGATGATGACATTTTGGCGTCTATTGAGTCTTACCCGACACAAAATTTAGAGCACCTGTTCCCTGATGAAATCACGCATATACAATTGGCAAGGCTTACTACAGATGATGATAATCATACTTCAACAATTAATGATAATGTTGATGATGATAATGAGGACGTACTTCTATGGTAGGTGCAAGTTATATTTTTATCTCTCTAAATTTCAATACAAAATATTTATATATGTGCATATGTTGTGGTTCATCTGAATAATCAATTATATTTTGCTTTTACAATCATTTCTTTTATGTCTACATATCTGTAAAACTTTATTAACCTTATTATTTCCTCACATATATGCCGAGACCAAAGAGGCATGCATCGAGGTGCCATTCTTCACCCACTGAGCCTCCGGTTATACTTGACGGTCCTAGTGATGTTGCTGCCTGTAGTGAGCTGATACCAGAGTCTTTACCTCATGATGAGCCCCATTCACATGATGATGCTGACTAATCAACCGAGGCAAACCCGTGCCCTTCTCGGAGAGAGTCCAATAAGGATTGGATGGTTGATTTAAAAGGTATAGATGTTAAGATTTTAGTTTTGTTTTTTTATGTTTTTAGTGAAGTCATATCTTTGTAATAATAATCGATTCTGTTTTGTTAGATGAGAATGGTCAGATAACAAAGGCACATCTTAGGGTGAAAGATGTGTTTGTGTTACTTGGAGGTAAGAAGATCGTAATGGAGTGGAATGAGCTGGGTTAACCAATTAGAGAGTCAGGTGGCTTATTGGGGCAATTTTTAGGCCATGTTGCCAGTGAGTTTAGTAACTTTCCAATAAGTTACACGAAATGGTCGAAAATCCCTGCAAGTTGTAAAGATCATGTCTGGAATAACATAATACAGGTATGAACAACTTGTATTAGAACAAGTATATATTTGCATTGTTTACTATATAATTAATCATTTACTTTAGTTTATTTGTTTTAAAGGATAAATTTGATGTTTCTGATGAGCTACACAAGAAATACATGATGGGAAGTTTGGGGAAGAAATGGAGAGATAATCGCTCAAGGTTGTTCACTGAGCTCTATGATCCAGCACTGAGTTGGGAGGCTAATCTTCAGAAGCGTCCGACATATATCCCTACTGAGTATTGGGCTAGGTTCTTGGAGTGTAGAATGAACGAAAAGACTCAGGTAATAAGCATATATAATTTTTTTAAATAAATGTTTAACTTTTAGTGTTTTTAGTAATGTTCTTATTTTTGTTAATTTTTTCAGTCGATGACAGAGAGAAACATTAATAATCGAAGCATGCAAAACATTCCACACACTCTTTGGTCAATGTCGATAGCCAAAAAGAGGGATCAAATTGTATAACTCTGTTATTCTTTGTCATATCTAAATAGTGAAATACCTAATTCATATTGTTGCTAATCATTTCAAAATTTTACGAAATGGAAATTGGACGCGCCTGTAGTAGACTGGAGATGTATGCCATATCTCACAAGAAAAAAAATGGGTCTTATGTTAACGACGAGGCTAGACAAAAAATTGTAAGTGTGATAAATTTGCATTATTTGATATTTGTCTTTATCTATTAGTGACCTACTGTTTAATGGCTTGTGCAAGAGGAGTTACAAAAGCAGATCCAGTTGAGTAGTGAAGATGATGCTTACACCACTGTGTTCGGCAAAGAGCATCCTGAAAGTGTACGAAGTATGGGCCAAGGTGTTTGTCCATCCCAGATGTCTGGATCAAGTAGCTGTGCTGGAGGAATTTGTTGAGTAATTATATTTTCAAATCTAAGTATGATGCTAATATGGAGAAAATGTAGAAAAAAATGGAAAAGAATGATGCAGAAATAAAATCTTTAAAGAATGCATTGGCTTATATGATGCAATATATGGTGGTTCTTTGCTATCTAGTTTTCCAAATATCAATGAGGTTAATTTCTACTATTCCTTTTTTGTTTTTCTTATTGAAGTATTTGGTCATAATATATCATGACATGGTTTGTTTATGTGGTTTCTTGTGGTTCTCGGAGTTAGTGATCTCATTTGACTGAATTATAAAATGATTGTTTGTTGGTATTTGATTGTGTTTGATTACATTGCTTTAATAGTGTGGTTTTGAGGACTAGTTGATGTTTAGGTTTTAGTCCAAATATTTCAGATTTGGATTTACTCTGTTAGTTCACAGCATGATACATGTTTTGATTTTCTAGTGGGTTTCTTTGCTTTCTTTAGTAGATATAACACCTTAAAGTTTGATCTTGCAAGATAATGGCAAAGACACATATCATTTGAACCATATATGTTTGTACACTTAACTATCTAAACTTTATGTAGCAACAGATTGCTGTCCGGACTCCAAACTATGCATTTGTTATTACTTACCCATATCTGGTCATTGTTGGCAGAATGTTTAGGTTACTTTCTGATCATTGTTTGTTGGTATTTGTTAAATATAGATGGGCAATTGTTATCTACTGCATTTTCACTTCCTTGCAAATGAAGTGATTTTAGATCATAGGTTGTGGTGATTTAAATTGCTAACAGTTGTGTATTGTGAAAGCTTATGTCTATTCTTTCATTTTCATCAGAGTTAGTTCTTTGGTTGTTTTCATTTTTACCATTTTAATTTGTATCTTTTTGCAACATGATTAGTAATTGAAAGCTGAAACTTAGAATTGAAAGCTTGAGTGGTTTTGAATTTTTGTAATTGTTGATATAAATTAAAATTTTTATTCGATTTGGAATCTTAGGTCGAAGATTTGGGCTCACCAGCACCAGCACAGACACCAAGGGACTTCAGACGTTCATCGTCGAGCAGCCATGAGCCACAAAATCAAGATTCATTATCTCGACATGCTTAGATTTATTAAAACTTCTTATGAATAGTTTATATTTTGTAGTAATTTGCACAATAATACTTTGGAACTTATGAGGAGTTAGATATGAACTTCATCTTGTACTTTATTTTGTGCATCATTTAGAAATTAATTTACTTGAATGATTTGAAATGAATTTTGTTGCATTATAGAATGATTTTATTTTGAATAAAATATAGGTTTTATTTTACCTCGTGAAAACAAAAAAGCAGGGGAAAACGGGCAAAAATTTTAAACCAGGTCAGAAATTCGTGGCAATTTGAAATTTAAAAACTCCTGACCTTTGCAGCAGTTTCCAAAACCGCCGCGAAAACGAAACTCGCGGCGGTTCACAAATACATGACTCAGACTCCTTATAAGCATTTCAGGGCAGTTAAAAAATGCTGTGAAGTTTTTCGCGACGGTTATTCCAGTGATTTGCCAAAATTGCAGCAAAATGTCCTCCCGACGGATAACTTGGTGGCATTTTGCTAACCATTGCACTTCGCGATGGTTTTAGCCACCGCAAAATTCCCGTATAACCACTGCGAAGTTCTCTGTTTGTTGTAGTGATAAGTGACTCGTGAAGCGTCCTCATTATTTCCTAAATTGGTAAACCGGTAGGATCAGCCACAAAATTAAGTTTAACTCCTTTAGAAAAACTACAAGCTTATTGATCTGTGCTATTAAATTACTTAGTAGTTGAACCATTTATTTCGTGAGAATTTTAAGTTAAATTTAATGTGATTTATAGTGAATTTAACGTCAACTAGTTATGACATTGGTGTTAACATATTTATTGTATGTACTGAATTTAAAGACAGCATATAAGAAAGAGCTCAAAAGGTCAAAGGCCTTTAGCCACAGAGGTAGAAAAGAGAGTTAAAAAAGAGTTTGTTGATTAGTTCCCTAGATTGTTCGATAAATAACAAAAAAAGCATATTCTTTTTGCTTTAAATCTTTTTAAAATTGTGCTATAAAGACAATAAATTTACATTTTTTATTATGAATCCAGACATAACAAGCTCAATTTCAATTAAACTTAAATTTCTTGAAGAAGGTCCTATTATAGATGCAAGAAGGTTCATAGCATATAACATAAATGGGTATAAATTTTGAACTTTAGCTTGAGAAAGTTGAACAAAAACCCAAAATAGTGGAGTGTTCCTAACTTCTAAAACATCATGTGTTGCAAGCAGTGTTGAAGGAAATGCAAGGCAAGCAGATTTGCCACATTACGGAAAGCTGGATGATCTTATACCATGGTCATTACATTATAACTCAATTCAAATGTCAATGGGTTGACACCACCTGAGAAAGTTGTCTTGTAAGATGAGCCTTGGAACTTTAATTCTCTAAACTTTTCTCAATTAATTCATATAGGTTAACGTGAAGAGCACAATCCTTATATTGAAGCTTCACAAGCATAGATAGTCTACTATGTAAAAGATGAGACTGATGAAGATAGGAGTGTTGTCATGGATCTTAAACCAAGAGATTCATATAATATAGATGGGGAACACGAAGAGGAAATATATGAAAATGAGCCATACCCGCAACAAGACTTTCAATGCTTGTTTTAGATTGAGAGTCAAGATATTCAATTGACAAAGCTAATGAAGATGGTGATGAAGTTAGTGTAGATACTAATAATGAAATAGAAATGGATGAGCAAATGTGTGATTAATTGGATGAATGAGTTTGTATGTTGATTTTAATTTGCTCGTATTTCTTGACAATTATAAACTGTCTGTATCACACATCATATAGCACATAATTTGTTCATCTCTTTCATTTTCTTAATACTTTCTTAGGTCATAATTGTCTTTATTGGAGTTGATACAAATTTCTTTGATATCTACCTTAATGGACATTCAAATAGGGCTAGTTGATTGATTGTATGTTTTGCTTTTCTACTTATTTCAATTTGTTTCTTTGTACACTTATTCCCAATAAAATTTCCTAGTTATTTTCCCTAATATGACCATTATATATACGTATATATGTACACTTATTTCAATTTTGTTTCTTTGTACATTTACTCCCAATAAGAATTTCCTAATTATTTTCCCTAATATGACCATTATATATATTTATATGTGTGTGTGTATATATATAATCTTGTTTCATTTTGGTAACAGCAATGCCAAAGTCTAAACGTTTAAAAAATTAAGAAAAATGAGCACTGGCGCCACCATTTTGTAACGCCTCAGGATTCTAGTGCACTTCCGCCCTATTTTTCGGGATATTACTTAGCGTGCAAGGATAGCTAACTAAATAACAAAACCAACATGAACACAATAATTGAATAAAACTTATCTTAAACTGAACTTAAAATTTACATAGAATGTACAATATCTTTGGCACACTACTAACCGTCTTACAAACCATAATTTGCATAATTGCAAGAGTTCCAGCTAACTAAATAAAAGCCAACTTTTACATAATTCTAACTATATAATAACTTAACTATTACATAAGTAAAAAAAAAAAAGAAACATCATATTGATCTAATGAATACATTCACCATAAACTAAAGTGTCGATAGCTACGGTCTATCCGCCTAGTACTCTAGGTATAATAAAATGTACATGGATGGTGTACTTGACGCGTACATCGCGGCCGTGATCATGTATAATAAAAAGAGAAATTAAAACACAAATGCATTTTCCTTCCAAATTATTCACCTACACATGAACATAATTAAATAAGTCTATAGACTTAATAAAGATCATGATCATGATGTTTAGGCTAAAGAAATGATAGCTGTCAGGGTACAAATGATCATTAGGAATAAAATTCTTGATATTCATAGCTAAATAAATATGACAACGCATTCAAATCATAAATTGAAGCTCAGACTTTAATATGGATGTCAAAATGAATTTGGTTGGACTATTATTTGGTAGATCCATCACCTTTATATTGTCAAAACAATAGATTTTTTCTCATCCCTCCATTTGCCCCTCAGGTGGCCGCCCGAGTTAAGCTGTAATACCCCGAATCCCGATGCATTTTGCTCCGAGATCCGAAGTGCTACTCG
>JACFYI010000896.1:226633-320504 GCA_014898755.1 Handroanthus guayacan | reverse complement strand
TAAAAATCGAGGCCCAATCGAGAGAAAAATATTTGGACATGTGATACGTGGTTTTAAAATAAATCATTGCTTGTTTATTGAAATCGTTTTGTAAATTTTAAATTAAGGAAATCTTGGGGTGTTATATAAGCCATTTAAACATTAGGGACAGTCAACCACGTGCTAAGCATAGTTATTTGGAAACTTACCTTCAAGCTCCCTCCTAGCTATCCCAAACATTAGAGAAGCCCCAAGGCTATGGTTGACGTGCTGTAATGCCCGACCAATCCTCCTCCCAACATTTATGCATTAAGGTTGTCAATGGAGGATGTGAACTTGGAGCTTCCAAGCAATCACAATATAGTAACGAAAATTGAGTAATTGGGTACCAAAACTTAGGATTTGAACTTGGGATATAAGAATTTTATTTGGATGATCATAGTAGTTTAAAAAGACATAGGATGTGATTTTAAGAAGTGATTTTGATGAAAAACATTAAGTTAGTTGGATTTTATATGTTTCTGTTGCGGCAGTGAACTTCCCAATCATTTTAAAAATACATTCCAATGACTTAAAATTTTTATTTTAGCTCTATAAACATCTAGACTCGACAAGCTTTCCAACAGTAGTTTTATATTGAAAATCTGACGCACGATTTTTCTTTTATAAAATTTTCAAATTGACCCAAGATTCTACCGCAAACCTTGGTTAGTTTGGTATGTTATTTTCTTAAAATTCTTCTGGATGGGATTCTCCATGTTTTTTGGTAATTCTTGAGCCTATCATCATCTACACTTGACAAAATTCCTAACTGTTCATTTTTGGACTGATTTGATAAAGAGAAGTTTGGTTTCAAGGTTTTGAAAATGTTGGATATGTCAAAACTCACTCCAATGACTCCCCTGCTCCCCGGGTAATCTGGCAAGCTAGGTTCCAAAGGTGTTTTGGATTGATGTTCTCCATATTTTTGAGTGATTCTTGATTCTAACACTATCTACCGATAAGGTTTCTAATGGAGTATTTTATGGGTCTTTTGGATGTGAGGAGGTCAGGTTTCAAATTTTTGAAGTAGAGGGTATGACAGAGGACATACTCTATTTTGGCTAAAATGGTAGGCTATGTTCAAATGGCTTTTCTTATGTTTTTCTCCTTATTTTGGGGTTATTTTTTTATCCTAACTGTAGCAACCCGAAAAAAATTTTCAAATTAAAATTTAGAATGAGAGAATCTATCTAATTAAATTCTTAGACAAAATTTTTCCTAATGTAAATTTTGAACTCTCAAATTTCAATTGATAGACCTTTTAAAACGTTTTTAAGAAAAATCCTAATCGGTACCCGATTTATCACCCATTCGAGATTTTTCTCCCTACCAAAAATATTTTATCATTTCTAAAAAATTATTATACACATTATTTTGGACTAAAGAAATAAGTTTTACATCAAAATTATAGCCAAAATTTAGTTTAAAAAAACTTACTTTAACATATAATGTATTATACACTAAAATAAGCTTCAAATAAAATCAAAATACATACATATATATACACGGATACACACATACACTTTCAACCAAGCCCCTCAATTGTAGCATAGATATTTGATTTTTATAAGCAAAATTTAATTTCCATCCAAGCTTATTCCATGATTAGGCTAATAAGCTATCATGCACAACCAATTGACACATAGCAATAAACTAAAAAATGACCATTGGATCCTAACATTTTTCTATAGATAGAAAAAAAAAATTTCAAAAAGTTTAGGCCTATTTTCGCGCAAGAAAAAGAGAAGAAAAAGATAGAAGAAAAAAAGACAAGAAAAAGAGAGAAGAGAAAAGAGAAAGAAAAATTTCAAAACCTATCTATCTTCCTTTCTTTCCTTCTATAAAATTTCAAAAAGACTTCAAATTTTAATCCATCAAGGGGAAAAGAATAGGGTTACTCGGTAAGATAGAAATTTTAGTTGTTATATGTTGTGTATTCTACATAGGTGCAGAATATGGTATGAAACTTATAATTTTGATTTCCATAGGTTTTGATTGAGGGTGAACCATTGCTATCAAGTTTTGGATTGACTTATAAGGTAAGGATCATAGCTATTCCCTATCTTGCATACTTGCCATGGATTGAAATTTATATTGGTTAATTTCAATTCTTGTATTGATTAAACTATATTGTTGGAAATCATTGGAATTTCTTGATTTGGAACCCTTGATTCTATCGAAACCGTAGCTCGATCCTATGCTAATGTATTCTTAATCATGTTGGAGACTTGATGGAGTAAAAATCATGGACAAAAGAGGACTTAAACAACTAGATAGTTTGAAAACACCAAAATTGGTATTTTTGCCCAAATTTCTTCAAAATTTAAAAATTAAAAATCTCAATGATGGCTAGAACAAACTAATGCTAATTTTTATATTTTTTGAGGTTTGTTATGAAAAGGAGTTCGAACAAAAAAAAATCATCAAAAATTGAAAAATCTGCTTGGCGCAACCGCGCCCACTTTTGGGCGTTGTAGTGCCCAAGGCTTCCTTGGGCTATTCCAAGTGCGTCCGCGCCCACTTTGGCTATGGTGGCGCCGAATCCAGAACATTTTTTAACGTAATTTTGATCCGTTTTGCTTTTTTTCGTCTGTTTTTCACTCCGTTAAGTTCTCCTAAATTCGAATATATAATTTATGCGTCCCAAACTCGATCTGAATCGATTGGTAATATCCGAATCTTGTTTGAACTTCGAATATCCTAATTTGGACAACTCTTATGAATTATGAAGCCTATTGTGCGATTGTTTTTGGGCCCCTGGAAAACTCCAGGAGGGATGCTAGGCGGCATTGGGCTGATAGTTGATCCCCTGAATAGTTTCCTAATCATTTAGGTAGTTCCAAGGCAACCTGGGATAGGTTTTCCGAGGACTAGCCTGTGACACGCCGATAGTCGACATTTTTATCACATTATATGATTGGGTCACCATCTCGAGCGGCCACTCGAGTGTGGGACCTGTGGAGGGATAAGGATTATATATTGTTATGGAGTTATAAAGGTAACAGATCCACCAAATAATAGTTCTGCCTTTGCCATACGATTGTGCTAATTGTTATTATGATTAAGCTCGTTTATGCTCTTGCTGAGCTATTGTTTGTGCTCCTGTCGAGCTATTTTTTGTGTTTTTGATGACCTATTGTTTATGCTCTTGCTGAGCTATCGTTTATGCTTTTGCAGAGCCATTCATTTACATTGCTTGTGAAATAATTGCAATCGTTGGCATGTTCTATTTTATTGTTGAGCTTATTGCCTCTTTATTCTTTTATTGGATTCCTTATTCTTCGCTGTTCCGTAGCTATGCTTCTTACTAAGTCAGTGGACTTATTTAATTGTTCTACCATGTGTAGGTGAATAAGTTGGAAGCTTGTTGGATGTAATTATGAGATTATGCTTTGTGTTTTTGTTTGTTGTAAACGATAGGGATGTGCGAGTACTGTTTAGAGTTTATGTACGCCTTGTAATTACTAGATACCCTACTGGGTGGCTTGTAGCAACTAGAACCATAGTATGTGGAGAGTTTCTGTAAATACGGCTTGTTTAGTTTGACATTGTAATACTATAGCTCCTGTTATGTATGACGATAAACGTTAAGGCCTATGTATAAATGGATATTGTGGAGTTTGCTTAGTATTATGCCCTATTGTATGTTTATTGCTCTGGTAGAGGTCCGCCTGCCCCCAGGTGGTGTTGCCAGTCCAGGGACGACCGTCCCTAGATCCCGAGGTGCTACACCATCCCTAGATCCCGGGGCGCTACACTAACGACATCTAAACTCAATGAGGTTTCCAATGGTACCTTATATGGAATTTTTGGAATAGTATAGGTTAAGTTTTCAAATTTTTAAGGTGAGGTGTGTGCATAGGTAATAGATACCCAAGAACGAAATCATGGTTTCCAAGAGTTCATTTGTTTTATAAAATCATCTAGTTATCAATTCTAAGAGTGATGATCCATAAATCCCCTATAACCACTAATTTTATGCTTATGAATCTCCATACAAAGCTCAATCAAGTTTCATCAATAATCAACACAATAACGCATCGTATGACTTAAAATAATTAAAGGTACATGAGCAACCAAGGAACATAACAACTTGTTCATGATCATGATTTGAACAATATAAGGTAGGATTAATCATGATCTTTACCTTCTTTAGTTATCCAAATATCAAGAGTTCCAAGTAAATCCTTCAAAGTTCCTCAAGTGTCCTTCCTAAACATCCAAAAAGGAAAGCAACTACTTAACACTTCACTTAAACATGTTAAAACCTCTTCAAAACTCAACTTAAACTTACCAAATCACTTGAATGGGGCAAGAAGTAGACTTCTCTAGTTATTTCCCTTCAATTGATTGATGAAATTGTTGAAGAAAAGTTGAAGAAAAATTTTCTTTTCCTTCCCTTTGTTTTCGGCCAAACAAGAAATGGAAGACAAAGTATAAATCTTCTTCTCTCACTCCTTGAGTATATACACCCCAAAATACATACAAAAGGTGTATTTTGTAATAGTAAATATATGGCATTTTTGAAATTTTGTTTAAAGTTTGAAATGATGTTGGTGATAACTAATGGAGTGAGTTGTGCACTAAGGTGGACAATGTTGAAAGATTATCTTCAACTTTTTCATCACATAGCCTTATCTAAAAGTGGTCTTCACTTTAAGTGTGTGTCTTTTGTGTGTGGCCACATTAGGGCTAATTTCTCTCTCTCTCTCTCTCTCTCTCTCTCTCTCTCTCTCTCTCTCTCTCTCTCTCTCTCTCTCTCTCTCTCTCTCTCTCTCTCTCTCTCTCTTTTCAAAATAAGAATTGGACTTGGACTTTAGAAATTGAATAAAATCTTTGGGCTTCAATTTTTTTTAGGTCAATTATGCGTTCATTTGGGCTTAAAATAATATTTTTGGGCCACATTTGATTGGAATAAAATTTTTGATTACTAAATCGAAATAATTTCATTGCTTTAAAATTTTTCGAACAATAGCAATTAAAATCATTTAAAACTGCGTTAGGCTTTAAATTTTAAAACTAAGAGTTTGAAAATAACATTATGGAAGCCTTTGGTCCAAAATGAAATATTTTCAAAGTTAATAGGGTATTTTTAATAATTTTGTGCTAAAAGAAAATTTTAAAATGGAGTTTATTTACCTAGAAAATTTAACCGTAAAAAAAATTGGGAAGATTTTCGAATTGAAGGGCAATTAATTTTCGGATGGAAAGAAAATAATTTAATCAAGATTAAGGAAATTGTCGGGTCATCACACTCTCCCCCCTTTCCCTCCAAAAAGAATCTGGTCTCCAAATTCATACCTTTACTCAAAGAGGTGCAGGTATCTTTTCTGCATCTTGTCCTCACGTTCCCAAGTACCTTCTTCTATTTCTGGTTTCACCATAAAATCTTGACTTGGAGTATCTAGCGATTCCTAAGATGTCGATCTTCGAAATCTGAGATAGGAACTAGTTGTTTTGTGTACGCGAGGTCGCTTTGGATAGGCACCTCAACGTGCTCTATGATATGTGAGGGGTCTGGATGATATTTTCGAAGTTGGGACAGATGGAAAACGTCATGGATTCCGGTAAGGTTGGGTTGTAGTTCTAATCGATACGCAATTGGCCCTATGTGTTCTGTAATTTCGAAAGGTCTGGCATATCTCGGAGCTAATTTTCCACTTTTACCTAACCTCCAGATTCTTTTTTGTGGCATTACTTTCAAGAATCTTGGTCTCCAGCTTCAAACTCTAGGTCTTTCCGTCGTTGATCTGCATAACTCTTCTGTCAATCCTAAACTGTTTTCATATTTTTCTTTATGATTTGAATTTTATTAATTGCTTCTTGTAGCAGCTCAGGTCATATTTCATTTCCTCCATCACCTGATGTTCCCCTTGATTCATCCAAATCCCAATGTAATGATGACATGCATTTTTTACCGTACAAAACTTCGTAGGGTGCCATCTGAATTGAAGCTTAGTAACTATTATTATACGCAAATTCTACCAATTTTCAGAGAAATTCAAAACACAAACTCTAAGCATATCTTTCAGTGTTTGAATAACCCTTTCAGACTGACCATCTATTTAGGGATGGGATGCAGTACTGAAAAGTAACTTCGTCCCCATATGTTCTTACAAGTTTCTCTATAATCTTGCCATGAATTTTGGATCCTTATCAGAGATAATACTCTGTGGAACCCTGTGTAGATGTACTATTTCCTTAATATAAATTTCAACGAGTTTTTCTACATTGTATTAGGTTTTGATAGGTAAGAAATGAGCTAATTTGGTAAGCCTGTCGATAATAACCCAAATACCATTGTAACTTCCTCAGACCATAGGTAGACCTATTACAAAGTCCATTGTAATTTGATCCTATTTCTAATTTGGAATTGGAAGTGGTTACAGTTTTTCAGATGGCCTCTGGTATTCTGCTTTGATAAGCTGGCGGGTCGGATATTTTTTAATGTGTTTTGCTATGTCTGTTTTCATTCCTTCCCACCAAAATTTTTATTTTAGGTCCCTGTACATTTTTGTCCCACCAGGATGTATAGAATATTTATCTTGATACGCTGCAGATAACACTCTTTCTCGTACCTCTACAGGAACACACACCCTGTCTTTAAAACCATAGTAACCCCTTTTCATCAATTCTGAACTCATGCCTCATTGTATCTTTGAGATCCTGTATCCAATTATCCTGTTCTTGGGCCTTCAGAATTTCAGTGTATATCTCCGGATATATGCTTACATTTGCCAATTTGCCCTTTTGACTTAGAGCATCAGTCACCAGATTTGCTTTGCCAGGGTGGTAGGCGATGGTGAAGTCCTAATCTTCCAAAAATTCCATCCATCACCGTTATCTCAGATTTAGATTTTTCTAGCTAAAGATGTATCTCAAGCTTTTGTGATCCGTGTATACTTCTACCTTGGCTCCATATAGGTAGTGGCGCCACTTTGCCAAGGCAAAAACTATAGCTGCTAATTCCAAATCATGAGTAGGATAATTCTACTCATGAGTTTTTAATTTCCTTGTAGCATACACGATCACTTTGCCTTTCTACATTAGTACATACCCTGGGCCTTCTTTTGATGCATCAGTATATACAGTAAATTCTCCCGAATTATCTAGTAGTACAAGCATTGGGGCAGTTGTTAATCTTCTTTTCAATTCCAAGAAACTCTCCTTGCACAGTTTATCCCAGATAAATCCTTGTTCCTTCTTTGTTAGCTTAGTGAGAGCCTCGGCTAACTTAGAAAAGTTCTGAATAAATTTTTGGTAGTAGCCTGCTAGTCCCAGAAAGCTTCTCACTTTCTTGACTATTTCTGGTCGTTTCCAATTCAAAACTACCTTGACTTTTTTTGGATCCACTTCAAGTTCGCCTCGAGATATGATGTGACCTAGAAAAATTATTCTCTTAAACCAAAATTTGCACTTGTTGAATTTGGCATATAATTTTTTCTCTTTGAAAGTGTGAAGGACAGTTTGCAAATGTTCTTCATGTTCCTCCTCTTATTTGGAGTAAACCAGAATATTATCGATGAAAATTACTACAAAGCAGTCGAGGTAGGGGCAGAACACTCAATGCATTAGATCCATGAATGCCGCTTGAGCATTTGTAAGTCCAAATGGCATTACCACAAATTCAAATTGTCCATAACGGGAATTAAATGCAATTTTGGGGATATCCACTTCCCTTATCTTTAACTGGTAATACCCTCAACATAGGTCCGATTTGAGTACACCGCAATTCATCGATATGTGGCAAAGGGTATTTACTCTCGATGGTCACCTTGTTCAATTCCTTGTAGTCAATACACATTCTTTAGGTACCATCATTTTTCTACACAAACAGGACCGGAGCTCCCCAGGGAGAAGAGCTCGATCGAATAAAACCTTATCCAGCAGTTCTTGTAACTATTTTTTCAGTTCCTTTAACTCTGTTGGCGCCATTCTGTAAGGAGACTTTGAAAATGGCGTTACCCCATGGATGGTTTCAATTACAAATTCGATTTTTCTATCCGGGGCTAATGAGTTTAATTCCTCAGGAAATACTTTTTTTGGAATTCATTCACTACTTTCACATCTTTTAGTTCGATTTTATCTTGAGGTTTATTTATTAAATAGGTTAGAAATCATTGTCCTCCCTTCCTGATAATTCTTCTGTCCCTTATTGCAAAAATAGTAGTCATATTACTATTTTTGTAAGTATTATCGGTGCAAATACCTACTCTGGTACCCAGCTTGACTATTTAAGCATAATAGTCAACCATAGCCTAATGTTGGTAGAGCCAATCCATTCCCATAATAAGATCATAATCCTGGATTGGCAATTCGATAAGATCCGTAGTGAATTCATGATATTCACGGGAAATCTAAGGTAAGTTTCATAATATCCTCCTACCGGAGTATGAACCTCGTATGAGGTTTTCATACGTTCTGGGATTAGACCCAATCTTTTTGCATAGTCAGAGGAAATGAACTAATGTATTGTACCGGGATCAAATAAAGCTTTACAGAAAAAATACTAGACTAAAACTATACCTTCCACTACCTGATTTGGGTCCACTCCTTTCTCCCCGGTCAATGCATAGGCTCGAGCTTTGGTTTGGGGACATCCAATAAAACCTTGTTGGTGTTGGTTCCTTGTCTCCATCCTTAACTGATAGCGGCTTTGTGGTCAGTCTTTAATGGTGTGCTGTGAGCTTCCACAAATTAAACACTTTCCCTGCTTTTTCCAGTACTAATCTTTCGTATGAGAAGTACCTCCACAAAATCTGCATTTAGGCTTTCCAACAACCATAGGAGTCTTTCCCCTATCTGCATTAGGAGCTGAAGTCATAATCTTTTGTTTCTTTCCAGAAAAATTTTTCTTATTCTTATCTTGATCAGATCTACCTGACCATTTTTCCTTTCTTTTCTCCTCGATCTTTCGGAGTTCCTGTAACTCCCATTCCGAATTGAGAGCCATTGCCACTACTTCTACATAAGTTGCTGGATGGCCAATAGCTAATGATTGCCTCAGATCGCGCCTCAATCCTTCCACAAACCTCTTTCTCCTTCTTTCCTCATCATCCAAAACATATGGAGCATATTGCACCAGTCAATTATACTCAGTCTTGTACTTTGCCAAAAAAAGAGTTCCCTAAATCATATTCCTGAACTCTCTCTCTCTTCTATCCTTTATTGATTCGGAAATATATTTTCTCAGGAATTCACTCCTGAATTCCTCCTATGTACCTTCTACTTCTTCCTTTTCCCACCGATATTCTACCACTTGCCACCATTGGCATGCAGCTTTCTCAATTACGAATGTTGCATACTTCACTTTTTGCGGATCGAGGTATTCCAATACTCTAAAAAATTTTCAATTTCCATAAACCAAAATTCCGCTTTCTGATTGTCGGGCTCCCCTTTGAGCTTTGGGGGGTTAAATCTTAAAAATCCAGTGAGTTGTTTATCCTCAGTATCAGTTTCCCGTCCACGGCCGGGATCTCCCTGTTGTCCTTGAGTTAAAGCTTGTCGTAACAAGGTGAGGACAAGATTAGTGATGAACAATTTCATTGTCGTAACAATCTCCCCTTTCCTTTTTTGTGGGGTTTCGTTTGTCGAAGCATTTCCATTAGATGCCATTTCCTTGTCACGATCACAGATGAACAAGATTAGTGGTGATCAAGGACAAGCGAGTAAGAAAATCCAAAAGAAATAAAAGGTAAAATACTATAATTCTAAACCTCAATAGTTACTTATCCAAGGCTCTGATACCACCTGTAATGCCCCGGGGTTCCAGTGCACTTCCACTGTAGTTTTCAAGACATACTTAGCGTGCAAGGATAACAAACTAAGTAAGCGTGCAAGGATAACAAACTAAGTAATAAAACCAACATGAACACAATAATTAAATAAAACTTATCTTAAACTGAACTTAAAATTTACATAGACTGTACAATATCTTTGGCACACTACTAAATGTTTTACAAACCACAATTTGCATAATTGCAAAAGTTCCAGCTAACTAAATACAAGCCAACTTTTACATAATTCTAACTATATACTAACTTAACTATTACATAAGTCGAAAAAAAAAAAGAAACATTATATTGATCTAATCAATACATTCGCCATAAACTAAAGTGTCGGTGGCTACGGTCCATCCACCCTATACTCTAGTTATAATAAAATATATATAGACGGCGTACTTGACACTTACATCACGGTCGTGGTCATGTATAATAAAAGAGAAATTAAAACACAAACGTAGTTTCCTTCCAAATTATTCACCTACACATGAACATAATTAAATAAGTCTATAAACTTAGTAAAGATCATGATGTTTAGGGTAAACAAATGATAGTTTTTAGAGTACAAATGATCATTAAGAATAAAATTCTTGACATTCATAGCTAAATAAATATTGCAACACATTCAAATCATAAATTGAAGCTCAAACCTTAATATGAATATCAAAATGAATTTGGCTGGATTATTATTTGGTGGATTTGTCACCCTTATATCATCAAAAGAATAGCAATTTCCTTATCCCTCCATTTGCCCCTCGGGTGGCTGCCTGAGTTAGGTCATTTCAACATTAGGCACAGTCGACCGCGTGTCGAGCATAGCTATTTGAAAACTTACCTCCAAGCTCCCTTCTAGCTACCCCAAGTATTAGAGAAGTCCCAAGGTTATGGTCGATGTCCCTTAACACCCGACATTCATGCATTAAGATTGTCAATGGAGGATATGAACTTGAAGCTTCCAAATAATCACAATATGGTAATGAAAATCGAGCAATTGGGTACCCCAACTTAGGATTTGAATATGGGATATAAGAATTTTATTTGGATAATCATAGTAGTTTAAAAAAACATGGGATGTGATTTTAAGAAGGATTTTGATTAAAAAAAAAACATTAAGTTGGTTGGGTTTTATATGTTTCTGTTGCGGCAA
Organism: Handroanthus guayacan; assembly: GCA_014898755.1. Taxonomy (NCBI): domain Eukaryota; kingdom Viridiplantae; phylum Streptophyta; class Magnoliopsida; order Lamiales; family Bignoniaceae; genus Handroanthus; species Handroanthus guayacan. Next base: position 309,554 of record JACFYI010000896.1, on the reverse strand, counting down.
TGAACTTCCCAACCATTTTAAAAATACATTCTAATGAGTTAAAATTTTTATTTTAGCTCTATGAACACTCGACGAACTTTCCAACGATGGTTTTATGTTGAAAATTCAAAGCACATTTTTCTTTTATAAAATTTTCAATTTGACCCAAGATTTTGCTGCAAACCATAGTTAGTTTGGTATGTTATTTTCTTAAAATTCTTTTGGAAGGATTCTCCATGTTTTTGGTAATTCTTGAGCCTATCATCATTACACTTGACAAAGTTCCTAACTGTTTATTTTGGGGCCAATTTGATAAAGGGATGTTTGGTTTCAAGGTTTTGAAAATGAGGGATATGTCAAAACTCACTCCAGTGACTCCCCTGCTCCCCGGGTAATCTGGCAAGTTAGATTCCAAAGGTGTTTTGAGTAAATTTTCTCCACAATTTTGAGTTATTCTTGATTCTAGCACCATCGTCATTCGATAAGGTTTCTAATGGTGTATTTTATGGGTCTTTTGGATGCGTGGAGGTCAAAATTACCCTATACATGATTTAGAATTGGCAGCTGTGGTACTTGCTCTAGCAAAATGGTGACATTATATATATGGAGCCAAAGTGAAAGTTTTTATTGATTATAAAAGTCTCAAATATATTTTCAGTCAGAAGAATTTAAATTTGAGACAACAAAGATGGATGGAGTTTCTTGAAAATTATGATTTCACAATTAATTACCACCCTAGAAAAGAAAATATGGTAGCAGATGCTTTAAATCGAAAGGGAAGGATATCCAGAATAATCATATGCCCAGAATTGTATGATGTCACTCAAAAAGTCCAAGAAAGTGACGAATAGGCTCAGAAGCTAAAGTTAGATCCTGTGAAAAATGCTGATTTTCAAGTTGATGAAAATGGAATGATAAGATTTAAAGAACAAATATATATACCCATGGAGATTCGGGAAAGAGTGCTATTCGAAGCCCACAATATGGAATATGCGATACATCTAGGAGGGACTAAGATGTATCATGATTTATAATGAAAGTTCTGATGGGAAGGATTTAAACTTGATGTAGCTAACAGAATATATACGGAGGTGTCTCACCTGTCAATTGATGAAAGCCAAACATCAAAGACTTGCAGGGTTACTACAACCACTCCCATTTCTGAGTTGGAAATGGGATCAAATTATAATGAACTTTGTCATAGGATTACTAGTGGTTAGAGGAGGCTATGATAGTGTCTGGGTTGTAGTGGATTGACTCACCAAGTCAGCTCAGTTTCTACTAGTACGAACTCAATATAATATGGGGAAACTAGCAGAAATTTATATTAGAGAAATTGTCAGATTACATGGAATTCCACAAAGTATAGAATTTGCTTATAACAACAGTTATCAAGCTTCTATCCAAATGACACCATATGAGGCACTCTATGGCAAAAAGTGTCGATCTCTACTCCACTAGGATTTAGATGAATTAAGACCACTGTTGCAAATAAACAAGAGGGTTTGAGGCCAGAACTTATACAGAATAAGATTGAAAAGGTGCGAGTTATTAAGCAAAATATGAAAATAGCTCAAAACTGTCAGAAAAGTTATCCGAATAAGCAACGAAAAGATCTGAAGTTTTTAGTGGGAGATCAAGTGTTTCTGAAAGTCATGGTACAAAAAGGAATCAGAAGAATGGGAAAAATGAAAAATTAACTCCCCGATTCACAGGTCAATTTGAAATATTAGAAGGAGTGAGCCCTGTTGCATATAGGTTAGACCTAACATCTAATTTTACTAGAATACATAACGTATTTCACGTTTACCAGCTACGAAAATATCACCTTAATCCATCTCATGTCATCGACTGTAACAACCTACCTATCCAGAGTGATCTTTCCTACCTTGAGCAACCCGTACAAATCCTTGATTATCAGGTTCGAGAACTCTGAAATAAAAAAATTGCTTAAGTCAAGGTCCTTTGGAGAAATTAAAAAATTAAGGAAGTTATATGGGAACGTGAAGATGAGATGCGCAAAAAAATCCCTATCTTTTTAATTAATAGGTTTGAGCTATATATCTTAGGACCAAGAAGTTCAGCTTAACTTGTTTTATGTTCAAGATAGGACAGAATTTGGGGACCAGATTTTTTAAGGAGAAAGAGTGTAATACCCCATAAAATTCCTTCAACTCCATGGACAAAATTTTATTTTAATCTAACAACATTTTTCTATAAAATATCTATCCTATACTATTTCCTATAATATTTTTCTATCACTTTTAAAAATGTTACACTTTTCCACAAATTTGTTACATAAAATTCTTTAATTCTTTTTAAACCTCAAAATTTTCTAATATTTTTACATTTTAAATTCTTTCACAAATTTTGAAATACATATATATATATATATATTATAGCCTTTAAAAATGGCCGCCCATATACACACATATGTATAAGGTTATAGTTGTAACCAAATCCTACTCTACATTTGGCTTTACAAATCATCATCTTATTTGGCAAAATTTACTACATATATGTTACACTTTTCTTATCTGGGCAAGATCTTAATCAACCATATCATTTTTTCAATTTTAATTTAGTTCTTCAAATTAATTTTCATTTGCAACCCTAAACTAAAACTATAAATAAGGGAAGGTTTTTTCAAATTTTTCATACATCCAAAACACACCCAATGCACCCACACACTCATACACACATATATATTTACCTCTAAATTCTAACCAAATTTAGTCATCGAATCCTTCCAAATCTTTTATAAAAATCAAATTTGGAGTTGGTGGAGGGGAAAAGGAAAGATTATCTTGAAAAATTTTTGGAAACTCTTGAAGGAAAATTAGATAAAATTTATAGTTATTTCCTACCGATTATTCATTAATTCGTCAATTCTATCGATTTATTTATTGAATACAATTCTTGCTCCTTGAAATCATGATCCCTTCTTTTGTTCATTTCTCCATAACCATAGTTTAGTTTAGATACCCTAGAACTTGAATTTTATCTCCAAGTTTTCAAAAATATTTACATAATTCAAAGAAATAGTTCTTTTAAATTTAAAACATCTTTATGTTTTACTCAAATGTCAAATCTTCATATTTTGAAATCATAAATATTCAGATTTTAGAAAAAAAAAATTATTTTGAGCGCTAGAGCTCTCGGCTCCTCGCCCAACTTCTGTGTCGCGCTCATCCATAAGCAAAAATTTTTCCTTTTCTCCCTTTTTATCCCTTCTATGTTCCTATAGTCTCTTGCCAATGATATTAAGTAATTATTAATGAATGCATCCCGTGTTTATTGAACATTGATTTGGTTATTGGTAAAATGGATTTGATTGTTGAAGTATGGATTCAATTGCTTTGTAACCTAAATGTTATAGATCATTGGACCCCAAAAATCTTCAATTAGGAGTGCTGGGCGGCATCACTCCGACAGTAATTTCCTACAGAATTTTTTCCATTATTGATCAGTTTAGCGATTATCTGGAGGTTAAACATACCAATAGTCCGATACTTTGACATGCGATCGACCATGTCAATATTGATTATTCTCCTCTCGGGCAGTGTAACTCCCCAGGATCCTAAAGCATCCGCTCCTAGGTCCGAAACATTACTCAACAAAAGAAAACTAACTAAAACTCCATAACAGAAAAATTCCTAACATATTCCTTTCTAAAATACCAAACTTCTCATAAGATTACAAGCCAAAATTTTTTCCCAAGATACAACTTAGAGTTCCAAATACACATTCCAACCATGTACAAAATTCCCAACAAGTTCCAAATTACAAAATACTTAAGCATATACAATTATCAAGTTTAACATACTAACAATATTCTATCATATAGTTCACAAGCTTCCGACATTCCAGGAGCTAATTTCCTTCATGATAATAATGAAATCATGAGTCCACTAACCCAACAAGACCTATGGCATTGGACGAAGAGTACAAGATTTGAACAAAAGTCACAACGAGAAAAAACTATGAATGTGATAACAAAAATCAAATCGAATCATTCACAACGAACATAACAAACAGATAACTTATAAACTTTATCACATTCATGTCAATAAATATATAAATCCGAAACAAATATTTGGTGGACCTGTCCCCCTTAAAACTCGAACATATAACATACAAATTTTTATCCCTCCACTGCTCCCTTAAGGAGTGTCAAATGTACAAAAAGGCACAGTCGACCCCACAAAGTAGCCCTTCGAAATCCTACTTTCAGGATTCTTCCGATCTATCTATCAAACAGGAATTTTCAAGGATTCAGATTGTCGACTCGATATTGCTCAATCCAATGCCACCTAAAAATTCCCAGAGCCCAACTTATCATTCATTCATATAGGTTTAGAACAAACCAAAAATATCCGAAACATATAGCCACATCGGGACATGAATTCAAAGAGTCGAAAGATTCAAACAAACGATACGAATTGGACCTCAAACTTAAGAAAAATTATTTGAAAGTCTTAAACACATTTAAAGAAGTGAAATATAGACTTAGAATAGTCAAAAAAGGTTAAAAAATCAAAATTTAGGTGCTGTCTGAAAAACAGCCCGAGGCTGCTATGTCTGGCACGTTCACTCCACTATTCATGCACAGTCACGCGTGATCAGTATGTTAGAGTAGAGCCCTACAGCCAATTAGATTTGGCTTCGTAATTACTGCTCTTATGTAAATAGTCTTATTTTTGCAATATAAATAAAATGACCATCTTCTTCATATCCTCGTAAATTGTCTCATCAACAATCGATATGGAAGAAGTTCTCTAAATCATATAAAGCTATGAGGCTAGGTCACGCATATGATGGTGATCATGAAACTAGTCTCTAAATGTCTTGATATTGAAACTCTCCAAGTCATAGAACCCTTGACACGATGACATGTTGGATTCAGATAGACTTGCACTAACAATGCATGATTTAAGGAGTTGGACCATTGCCCCGTTTCATGAGTAATCGGTATAGTTAACATCAGTGCATGTTAGTGAGTACTTGTTTAAAGAATAAGTTTACTACAAGACCCGACATAGAGAATTTCATGAGATAGCTGTAGTGGCGTTCGATGATGAATTATTCTCTATCTTACAATACTGCATATAATTAGTCCTTACACTTGAGGGACTATGGTAACCTTATGGCAGGTCGTTGTTCTTTAATGTGTGTCTCGATCACTTATTAGCGGATCATATGAGATATACTTGGGTGCAAGTTATATACGCATAGGGGTTTGTGAGTTCCAAAAAAGGATCCATTTCCTCATCTTGATGAATGAGTATCTCCTATATTTTTTATGATGATTCGATTCAAAAAATCCTTGCGCAAAGTGGTGTGTCGATTTGGAAAAAAGTTTCCAAAGTTAAGGACACAAACAAATAAATCATTAAGAATTGATGCATAGTTATTGGGCTATTGGGACGCCGAAAATATTTTAACCCTATGCCACAATCGGGAGATGAAAAATGGAGGGATCATATTTGCATGGCATGCGTAAGTAGATGAGATTCGCACCGCAATTAATTCACCAATAAATTGGGCTCCATAGGCTTGTGATTAGATATCGACTATGGAAATTGGGTACTTTGGAATTAATAAAGATTAATTCCATAAGTGATTAATTAAATAGTTTAATTAATCAGAAATTGTAAAAGTTACGAGTCCGTATCTAATTAATTGATGAGTCTAATGCGTCACACGCCTTCCTCGATTTAGTCACGGTATGAATCTAAGTGGAGATTCTCTAATTGGATTAGAGAAAAATGTCTAAATTAGATTTAGGCAAATAAAGAGAGATTTTGACTAAAAGTCAAAATATTTGACCAAAGTCAAAATTGGTCTTCTTGAATAGATTAATTTAAAGAATCAAATTATTCTAATTGAATTAATGGTTAATTTGATTCAATCAATTTCAATGGTTGAATTAATTGATTCAAAAAGATAATTTAAGATTGGAGGGAAAATAAAATTAGGTATTTAAAGTTAATTGGAATCTATGTAGTATTTAATTAAATAGTTAATTAAAATACCACATATATTACAACTTGGATGCCATGCAGGCTAAGATATTTTGAAGAGAAGAATCTAGATTCTTCCCTCCAGAACTACCTTGCCAACTAAGCATCCAATTTGGCAAGGATTACACTTTAAATACCATGTGATAACTACCTCACATAACACACATGCAATTCGGCCATCACCTCCTTCTGAGATAAAAAATTTGAAAATTTTTCCCTCCAAGTTTTCTCTCTTCATCTCTCAAATTCGCTCTTAGATTCATACTTTGATCCAGACTCAACTATAGATCTTGAGTGATAATCAAAGAGGAAGAGTGGATCTTCCATTAGAGGTGCAAATCTTCCAGAGTTTGAAGATCAAAAGTTGATCACATTCTTCATACCTCACGGCATCTTCACTTTTGGAGATTCTTCTTCGGTTATCTTGAAGTTTTGGTGGGAGATTTGAAGATTCAATTGGAGAATTGGATTGGATTCGCAAGAGTTGGTGGAAAACAAGTCATTGGAGTGGATCAACCAATTGATCAAGGAAGAGCATCAAGTTTCGGTCTCTTTGGTGTTGTTTTCGGTCAAGCTTGATTTGTGACATCAAATGTTGGTCTGCTCTCCTCTAATCTAAATTCTATACTCATATGAGGATCCTTTGAAGATTTAGGCTTTTATTCATGGTGATAAATGATTATTTCTGCTGCGTTTTATTTTATTTTAGCCTAATCTTTATTTTCAATTGGTATCAGAGCCAAATCATATGAGCTAGTTTTTAGATTCGTTTAAACATCGATTCATGTGATGGATTGATGTTAAATCTAGTGATCTTGATTCAATCTAATGAGTTGGAGATCACTAAATCTTGTATGTGGCTTCGATCTACGTGAATTATGTGATAATTAATACTATATATTAATCTAGCATGTTTTACATTCAATATGATTGAATGATTGGAGTTGTTGATGTTGATCTTGTTATTAGGTGTGGAATTAATGTTAATTACTGAAATTAATTATTTCAAAATTGTTTTAAAACTCATATGAGATCAATTTACATGTATTAGATTAGATCTAGTATGGTTTGGATAAAAAACTCATCAATTAGAGCATGAAAAATGTGTTAAGAACATGTTGGTATTTTCTGGAAAACCAAGCACATCTGACTCTCGGGTTTGACATGTTTTTGTGTATCAAATGGCTTTGTTTTTGTTCTCTTTAATTTTTTGAGTCATCTACCATATGTTGGGAACTTATGATTTAAATGTGGTGATTTTTGGAGTTAAGGAGAATTTTCTAAAAATTTTAGAACATGCACTACCATTCATACCGGAGAACTATCTAGTTTGTGCACTAACCTTACGGAAATAAAATCATTTCGTGCTCTAATTGAAGTTGTTTTTGTATTCCTTGATTTTCTGAGTAGTCTACAATGACTTGGGAACCTATTGTTCAAATTTGATGATTTTTGGAATCAAAAAGTATTTATTAGAATTTTTGGAACGAGGGCTGCCGCTCAAACCCGAGGCAAATTTTAAATCTATCAATTAAAATTCTAATGAAGTTTTGATCCAAATCATGATGTAATTTGATCTCTCATGGTGTTTCAAATCTTTGCCATTGTTAGAGGGTTTTAGAAACCTTAAGATGATCTAAACCAAGTTTAATTCCACATTTAATTAATGATTTATATTAAACAATTTCCAGTTGCAAAACAGTGGCATATGATGCACTAATTTGCTTTTAATTATATGTTCATATGATGAATGTTTTATTAATTATTGTTATTTAATTTCAAGCATTTATGTGATGGATATTTGATGTTGAATGGATGTATGGGATAATTATGAGCCTCATTAAAATAATTTTAATAATTTAATTTATTGATTGGGTTTGTAATTAAATGGGGCTTACATGTCTCCTTTCCATCTTGTAATGAGAGTAGATTTAGGGTGGTGATGTCTTCTTTTTCTTTTGATTGAAAGTCATGTATGCATGGTATATTATATAATCAAGAAAAAAAAAGATGAAGGAGCTCAAAACATAATGACCATATATGCATGGTGATACATATGTAATAGATAGGATCTATTCATTTAATTACTTACCTTTAATCACTAAGTAATGTACTAATAGCTCTAAGTGTATTATTTAGTCAAGACTCATAATCATCTACCCTAGGAGCATGCTAGGTTATTTTATTTACTTGTTTATGATTATTATCCTTGTGATGTATGGTGATGCATGCTTAGGATATATAACTTAAATGAGAGTAAATAAAACATTGATGAGGTATTGGCAATTTTTCGAAATAAAACCTTCACTTAGAATGTCTAAGTATTTTTCACAAAAATTTTTTATTAAGTTATAATGGACAAATTAAATAAGATTTAATGTTCCATACCTTCTATCAGTAAGTAAGTGACATGAGATGCTACCCGGTGGGCACGTTGGCTACGTCTCGTGGGACGTGCCTCCTTGGAAAACTATTATTACTACTTCTAGCATGTGATGCTCTTTTAATTAGTTCAATTGTAGCATTGGCTACGTCTCATGGGATGTCCATAATTGAGTTAATTGTAAAGAATCATTGGTGAGTCAAACTTAACATCGAATCGTATAGATGGCTACGTCTCCTGAGTCTATATGAAAAATGAGGCAAAATAATTTTAGGGTTTGCATAGTTGATGCAATTGGTAAAGCTAGTTACCTACCTAAAGAATTATTTATAGATGGCTACGTCTCGTGGGTCTATGAATAATTTTTAAGGGCCCTAAAATCTACTAGGAAATATGATTTTCTGGATTTTATGAGGGCATAAAATTTGAAAAAAATAGTGGGAGATAACTCATGATACAAGACCATATCATGTTTAAAAAATATTGCACAAATAAATGCTTATATTCTCTTTTTCGCTTTTGTAGATTTTTGAAATCAACAAATTCAAATGGCTAAAAATCCACTCTCCGTAATTTTGGAAGCTAATAAACTCACCGGTCCTAACTATAGTGATTGGCTTTGAAATTTAAAAATTGCGTTTGATTCCGAAAAGAGTACTTATGTTTTAACTTAAAGTTGCCCCAATATTATCTCCAATGATGCAACAAAAGACATGCAGAAAACCATCAATCGTTGGCAGGAAGATGATCTTCAAACCCGATATCTAATGTTGGCATCAATGTCAAGTGAGCTCCAAAAATCTCACGAGCACATGAAGCATGCTAGTGAGATACACATGCACTTGGAGTAGTTATACTCGGTGCGAACGCATTATGAATGTTATAACACCTCCAAGGAATTGTTTAGAGCACGAATAGTTGACGGATCAAGTGTTCACGAGCATAGTTTGAAAATAATTTCTTTAGTTGAAAAGTTCTGGAAACTTGATGTTGTTGTGGATAATGATCTTTACATAGATTTGATCCTTTAATCATTGCCAAGCTCATTCGTCATGAATTTCAACGTTAGTAAACTCGACCTGATGGTTAACGAGTTAGTTAATATGCTTGTCACGGCCGAGTCTACTATGAAAAAAGACAAAACAGTATGGTTGCTTCAACTTCTAAGGCCCATAAGGGCAAGACGGGGAAAAAGAAAAAGAAAGGTTCTTCTTCTAAAGGGAAACAAGTTTCGAAGCAATCGGGTGGAATTAAAAAGAAAGCCAACACTAAAGAGAACAAATGCTTTTATTGTGGAGAAATTGGGTATTGGAAGAGAAATTATAAGAAGTATTTGGTTTCTTTGAAAAATTGTATGTTCTTTGTTAAAGTTACTCTTTTGATTAACAGCGATACATGGGTATTTCATATTGCGTGTAGTTCTCACCTTTGCAAGTTGTTGCAGGGATGCAGAGCCCAAAGATGCTGAGTAAAGGGGATATGATCCTTAGGCTGAAAAACGGTACAAGAGTTGGCGCCGAAGTCTCAGGCCTAGTTTTTTTAATATGTAATAATCAAAAGTTAGAATTGAATAATTGTCTCTTTGTACCCTCTTTATTGAAGAATATTATTTCTATCCCCGTGTTGGATAAAGAAAAGTATCAATTTTCTTGCAAGAATGAAAAGTGTTTTCTTTTTACAGATGGTTCTTTAATAGCTACTGGTACAATGACAAATGCGATTTACACCTTTGATTCTAACTATACACTATTACAAATTCAACAAGAGAACAGAAGAAAATTGGATGACTATAACCAAGTATACTTGTGGCATGCTAGACTTGGGCACATTTTCAAAAATAGGATAAGTAGGTTGGTTGCCTCAAGGTCATTTTCTGTAAGTAACATTGAGGAGTTACCGAGTTACGAGTCTTGTTTAAAGAGAAAAATGACTAAATCACCATTTGTTGGACAACCTGAACGTGTCACTAAACCGTTAGAATTAGTTCATAAGGATGTATGCTGGCCACTAAGAGTTAGTGCCCGAGGTGGTTATAATTACTTCATTACATTTATCGACGATTATAGAGGATTTGGGCGGGTGTTTCTCATGAATTACAAGGCCAAAACTTTTGAAATATTCAAAGCATATAAGAATGAAGTAGAAAAACAACTCGAACTAAGTATAAAAACTCTTTAATCCGATCGAGGAGGTGAATACTTAAGTGAAGAGTTTCTTGGTTATCTAGAAGAGAATGGGATTCTCTCACAGTGGACTCCTCCTGCTACACCATAGTTGAATGGTATGGTGGAACATAGAAACCGTACCTTGTTGGACATGGTACGACTATGATAAGTTTCACAGATATTACTCTTTCATTTTGGGGATATGCCCTCGAAATGGCAACAAAGTTACTTAACATAGTACCTTCTAAGTCAGTGCCCAAAACACCACATGAGATGTGGTATAATAAAGTACCCTCGTATTCTTATTTAAAGGTATGGGGGTCTTCCACCCACGTCAAGAGACTAGTGGGAGATAAGTTAGATGTTAGATCCACCTTATGCAGATTTATGGGTTACCCTAGAGAGTTTGCAAGTTATTACTTCAATGATCCTGCGGAACAAAAGGTATTTGTTTTGAGAAACGCCACCTTCTTAGAGAAGGAATTTCTATTAGATAGAAAAGGCAAAATCGTGGAACTTGATGAAGTTTACAATCAAGAAAAAAACCCACAACCAATAAAAAGCAGATGAATCTCAAGGCACACAACTTCATAAAAGGTCTTAACGGATCAGCAGAGCCTAAAAGGTTCGAATTTCTTCATAAGATCGGCCAATTGTATAGTGATCCAAAGACCTATGAGTAAGGCATGTCAGACATGGACTCAAAACACTGGCAACAAGCTATGCAATCCGAAATGGACTCTATGTACTCCAATAAGGTTTGGTCCTTAGTTGATCCACCAGAGGGTATACTGCTCGTTGGATGCAAATGGATCTTCAAGCATAAGCTGCAAGTTAATGGAGAAGTTGTAACATATAAGGCAAGATTGGTGGCCAAAGGATATACCCAGCGACCGGTATAGGCTTTAAAGAAACTTTTTCGCCTATTGCAATGCCTAAGTCAATTAGGATTTTGCTTGTTATAGCTGCATATAATGACTATGAGATATGGCAAATGGCTGTGAAAACTGTTTTTCTTAATGGTAACCTCGATAAAGATATTTATGCTGAGTAACCAGAGGGCTTCACATCTACAGGAAGCGAGCAAAAGATTTGCAAACTCCAAAGGTCCATTTATGAACTTAAGCAACCGTCTTAAAGTTGAAACATACGTTTTGATGAGACAGTCAGTCAAAGAGTTTGGCTTCATCAAAAATGTGTATGAGCCCTATGTGTACAAAAAAGTAGTGGAAACATGGTGCAGTTTTTAGTGCTTTATATTAATGACATCCTACTCATTGGAAATAATGTAGGAGCATTAGAGTATACTAAAGCATGATTATTTACATAATTCTTCATGAAAGACTTGGGAGAGGCATATTTTGTATTGGGAATACGGATCTATAGAGATATATCGAAAAGATTGTTGGGGCTCTCCCAAAGTCTGTACATAGACAAAATACTAAAGTGCTTTATATGGAAGAATTCCAGAGAGGGTTCCTCCCCATGAGACATGGACTACATTTTTCTAAGTGTATGGCCCCAAAGACGGAAGAAGAAAGACATATGATGTCTAGCATACATTATGCCTCTACTATAGGAAGCATAATGTATGCAATGCTATGTATGAGACCAAATGTAGCGTATGCTCTAAGCGTTACGAGCTATTTTCAATCCAATTCCGATGAAAGTCACTGGAGTGCAGTAAAAATAATTCTTAAGTACTTGAGAAGAACTAAGGAATTGTTTCTTGTTTATGACGCTGGAAAATTGAAACTAAAAAGGTTTTTGGATTCTAGCTTTCAATCCGATGTAGATGACAGCAAATTCGTTTTCGGATTTATTTTTTGCCTTAATGGCAGCGCGGTAAGTTGGAAAAGTTCCAAGCAAGATACCATGGTGGTGGAGGTAACTCTTGTACTGTTTCCCATCCTAAGGATCACGTCCCCTTTACTTAGCTTTTTGGCTCTCTGTACCCCCTGGACGACTTGCAAAGGTGAAAATGGCATGCAATATCAATTATCCATATATCACTGTTAATCGAAAGATTAACTTCAACAAAAAATATATCATTTTTCAAAGAAGCCGCTTCTTATAGTTCCTCTTCCAATGCCCAATTTCATCACAACAAAAGCATTTGTCCTCTTTTACTATTGGCTTTTTTTTTTTATACCGCCCGATGGCTTTGGAACTTGCTTCCCTTTAGAAGATCTTCTTCCCCGCCTTGCCCTTGCAGGCCTTTGAAATTGAAACAACCATTTCCATCTTATCTTTCTTTATAGTAGACTTGGTCGTAACAAGCATTTTAACAAGCTCGTTAACTGTCACATCAAGTTTACTCATATTGAAATTCATGACAAATTGGTCAAATGAGCTTGGCAATGATTGAAGGATCAAGTTTATGTAAAGATCATAATCCATAACAACATCAAGTTTCCCGAGCTTTTCAATTAAAGAAATCATTTTTAAACTATACTCATGAGCACTTGATCCTTCAACCATTCGAGCCCTAAACAATTCCTTGGAGGAGTTAAAGCGTTCATAATGAGTTCGCACCGAGTATAACACCTCCAAGTGCATGCGTATCTCACTAGCATGCTTCATGTGCTCATGAGACTTTTGAAGCTCAATTGACATTGATGCTAACATTAGACATCGGGTTTGAAAATCATTTTCCCGCTAATGATTGATGGTTTCCCTTATTTTCTCCGTTGCATCAACGGGGATGGTATCGGGGGGACTTTGAGTCAAAGTATAAGTTTTCTTTTCGAAATCAAGTACAATTTTCAAATTTCTAAGTCAATCACTATAGTCGAGACTGGTGATTTTATTGGTTTCCAAAATAAAGGAGAGTGAATTTTTAGCCATTTGAATTTATTGATTTCAGAAATCTATAAAAACAAAAAAGAGAATACAATCATTTATTTGTACAATATTTTTAAACATGATATGGTCTTATATCATGAGTTATCTCCCACTATTTTTTTCAAATTTTATGCCCTCTCATAAAAATCAGGAAATCATATTTCCCAGTAGATTTTAGGGCCCTTAGAAATTATTCATAGACCCACGAGATGTAACCATCGACAAATAACTCCTTAGGTAGATAACTTACTTTACCAATTGCATCAATTATACAGCCCCTAAAATATTTTGCCTCATCTTTTATATAGACCCACGAGACATAGCCATCTATACTATTTGATATTAAGTTTGACTTATCAATCCTTCTTTATAATTAACTCAATTATGGTCATCTCACGTAGCCAATGCATAATCGAACTAATTAAAAGAGCATTATATACTTGAAGTAGTGATCATAGCTTTCCAAGTAGGCACATCCCACGAGACATAGCCAACATACCCACCCGATAGCATTTCATGTCACTTACTTATTAATGGAAGGTATGGATCATTAAATCTTATTTAATTTATCCATTATAACTTAATATAATTTTTCTTAAAAATACTTAAACTTTTTAAGTAAGGGCTTTTGAGAAATGCCAAAACCTCATTAATGTTTTATTTACTTTTATTTAGGTTATCTATCCTAAGCATACATCACCATACATAACAAGGACAATAATCATAAATAAGTAAATAAAACAACCTAACATGCTCCTAGGATAGATGATTATGCGCCTTGACTAAATAATGTACTTAGAGCCATTAGTGTATTACTTAGTGATTTAGGTGAGTAATTAAATGAATAAATCCTATCTATTATATATGCATCACCATGCATGAATGGCCTTCATATCTTGAACTCCTTCATATTCTTTTTCTTGATTACAAAACATATCATGCATACATGACCTTCCATCAAAAGAAAAATAGGACCTTACTATCATAAATCTACTCTCATTATAAGATGGAAAAGATGCATGCAAACCCCATTTAATTATAAACTCGTCAATAAATCAATTCATTAAAATCATTTTCATGAGGTTCATAATCATCTCATACATTCATTTAACATCAAACATCCATCACATAAATGCTTGAAATTAAATAAATAATAATTAATTAAATATTCATCTCATAAACGTATAATTACAGGCAAAAAGTGCATCACATGCCACTGTTTTGCCACTAGAAGTTGTTTAATGTAAATCGTCAATTAAATATGGAATCAAACTTAGTTTTAAATCACCTAAAGGTCTCTAAAAGCCAGCAACACCTTTGGGATGATTTAAAACACTATAGGAGATCAAATTATATCAAAAATTGAATCAAAACATTATTAGAATTTTAAGTGGTAGATTTAAAATTAGCCACGAGTCTGACCGATGGCCCCTATTCTAAAAATTCTAATAAATTCTCCTTAATTTTAAAAATCACCAAATTTGAACCAAAGGTTCCCAACTCACTGTAGATGACTTAGAAAATCAAGAAGCACAAAAACTAAATCAATTAGAGCATGAAATAATTTTATTTCCTTTAGGTCAGTGCACAAAGTAACCTGTTCTCGGGTCTGATTGGCAATGCTAATTCAAAGATTTTTATAAAATTCTCCTTGACTTCAAAAACCACCAAATTTAAACCGTTGGTTCATTCCAGAAATCAATGAGCTCCAAAAAAACATCAAATCAAGTATGAAAAATCATGAAACCCCAGAGGTCATTGCACTCGGTATTCGAGGAAGCAACACATGTTCTTAACATATTTTAATGCTCTAATTCATGCACTTTTTGATCCAAATCAAACTACATCAATCTAATACATGTATATTGATCTTTAAGAGTTTTAAAACAATTTTAAAATAATTAATTATAGTAATCAACATTAATTCCACATCTAACATCAAGATAAACACCAACAACTCCAACATTCAATCAAATTGAATTCAAATCATGCTAAATCAACATATAGCATCAATTATAACATAATTCACATTGATCCAAAGCCATAAGCACTATTTGGTGACCTTTAGTTCATCAAATTGAATCAAGATCACCAAATCTAATATCAATCCATCACATGAATCAATATTTTAATGAAATCTAAATCAAGCTCATATGTTTGGCTCGGATGCCACTTGAAGGTGAAGGTAAGGTATACAGAATCAAAATTGCAGCGGAATAAACATGAGATTACATTCATCAACCATGAATTAATAGTCTAAACCTTCAAGGATCATTATATGAGCATAGATCTAGATTTAAAAGTTGGAGAATTACCTTGATCAAAGCAAGAACGCAATTCGGCTGAGAGCAACCCTTAGGAACCGAAACTTTCTCTCCCAAATTTGACCAACTCCTTAATCGCCTTTGATCTTCTCAAAATTTGAATGATCCACTTGAAACCTTAAAGAAAAACTTCAAATCTCCTTGGATCTTCAAGCGTCAAAACCGTGGCTCCACTTTGTATCAAGACCAAATGTGCTTCTTCACTTGAATCAACTTTTCATCGTTTTATTTGGATGTGGATTCACACAATGATCCTTGATCCATACTTTCTCTTTTGAATTCTCTGAAACTTATGGTTAGATCTAAGTCTAAGAATGAAAATCTAATGGAGAAGATGAAGATGAGGTTTTTTTTCGAGGGAGAGAATTTTCAGATTTCTTTTACACGATTTTCGGCCATGGAGAGGGATAAAAGGTGTGAAAGTCGTTATTTGTATCCAATTTGGAGGCCTAGGTGACATGGAAGTTGGAGGGAAGAATCTAAATTCTTCCGTTCAAATTCCATTGGCCCACATGGCATCCAAGTAGGATATTCCATATGGTATTTTAATTAACACTTTAATTAAAATGCCATATGATTTTCCAACTTGGCATTAACTTATTAAAATTCTCTCTCCAATTTAATTTTTCTACTAGGACCAATTAAAATTAACTATTGAAATTAATTGAATTAAATTAACAATTAATTTAATTAGACTAATTTGATACTTCAAATTAATATATCGAAAAAGGCCTACTTTGAATTAGATCAAATATTTTGACTTTTAATCAAGATACCTCTTCTTTAGTCTAAAATCGATTTAGGTAATTTCTCTCTAATCTAATTAGAGAATTTCATTAAATTCATCCCGAGAATAATATTGAGGAAGGCTATGACCCTCTAGGTTCATCAATTAATTAGACATGGACTCGTAACTCTTTACGATTTACGATTAATTAAACAATTTAATTAACCTCTCATAAAATTAGTCTCTATTAATTCTAAGTACTTAATCTCCATAGTCGATATCTAACCTCAAGCCTATGGAGCTCAATTTGTTGTGAATTAATTCATTTAAACCTCATCTACTTATGCATATCATGCAAATACGGTCCCTCCGTTTTCTATCTCCCCATTGAAGCCTAAGGTTAAGATATTTTCAATGACCCTAATAGTTCAATAACTATGCATCTATTTTTAATAATTGATTCGTTTGTGTTCTCGACTTTGAAAACTCTTTTCTAAAATAACACATCACCTTGCGCAAGAATTTTCTTGAATCGAATCATCATAGAAAATGAAGGAGATATTCTTGTTCATCTAGACAAGGAAATGAATTATTTTTTGGAATTCATAAACCTTTCTGTATAGATAACTTGTTCCTAACGTGCACCTCATGTGATCCGCTAATAAATGATCGAGATGCACATAAAAAAATAAGGACCTATCATAAGGTTACCATGGTCCCTCAAGTCTAAAGACTAAATTATATGTACTATCGCAAGATAGAGAATAATCATCACCGAATACCACTACGACTATCTCATGAAATTCTCTATGTTGGTCTCTCAGTGAACTTGTTCCTCTAATAAGTACCCACTAACATGCGCCAGTGTCAACTACACCGATCACCCATGAAACGGAGCAATAATTTAACTCATTGAATTATGTATCGTTAGTGCAAATCTGTCTGAATTTAAGATATCCTCGTGTTAAAGATTTTATGACTTGGAGAATTTAAGATCAAAACATCTGAAGGCTAATTTCATGATCACCATCATATGTGTGACCTAATCTCATAGCCTTATATGATCTAGAAGACTTCTTCCATTTCGATTGTTGATGAGACAATTCATAAGGATATGAAGAAGATGACCATTTTATTTATATTGTAAGAATAATAACATTTATATAAGAGCAGTTATGGCAAGCCAAATTTAATTGGCTGCAGGTCACTACTCTAACATCAACTTTATTTTCTTTCCTTTTGATTTAAGCTTTAAAGTCTTGAAGGATGATTGAAGTAAAGATGATGGAGTTCTTGTGTGTAAGAAAGACAAAGCAAGAAGCAAAAGTGATGTTATCTTGCAAATCTCAATCCAAACCTTATAGACTAAGTTTTGGGATTAAAATGTCAATTCCAAGTTTGTTGTGCTACATGCCAACTTGTTATGGTTCTTGCCAATTGGCATAATGATGGAAGAAAGCTTGGTTGAGGATTAATCACATTATAAAACACAAATATCCTGAGGATTAGAGGGGGTATGGCCGAGCTTATGCTCCTGGGTGTTTCTGATGTCATCAATTTTTCGTAGCGGTATTGGTGTATATGTATTTTTTTTATATAATGTATAATTTGTAGTGTAAAATTGTGTATTAGGTTGGGCTTTGTATGTTTCAGGCTCAATTTTGGGCCAAAGATTGGGCTAAAAATTTTCTTTTGGGCCAAAATAATACATATGATAATTTTTGGGTGCAAAAGAAATTTTTTAGAAGTGATAAAATATTTACGATTGTGAAAAAAAATCTCAAAATGGTAAAAAAAACATTTACCTATTAAAATTTTTCTCAAAAATATTGTAAAACGTCTGCCGATTAAAATCAAGGGTTTAAAGATTTAATTAGGAGAATTTTGTGGTTATTACACATGATTTGTTGTTAAACTACATAAGCCAATTTGTCATTCACGTATATGATGAATGTTATGATACTGATCAATACTTTCATTCTGCAAACCAATAGTCATGATTTGTTACTAAACTATTTCAGCAGCTAATGTCTCATTTACGTATATGATGAATGTTATGCAAACTGATCCATAGGATGTATTTTCTGAAAGTATAATCACAACTATGTTGTTTTAGTCATATTTTCATTGCTTTGTTTGTGAAAGTTTATGTTCTTGACCTATATGCAAATTGGTTGAGTTTTTAGAATATAATATTTCAAAATTGCATAGCTTAAATTCTTTTGTACATTTCTTAATCTAGGTGTTTAAATATAATTGAATTGTTTACTGTTAGGAGGTACTTTATGCTGGACAGCTTTTATTAAACGTCGGACGCTTTGGACAATCTTGTCCTTGTGCTTATATAAATTACTCACCTTCTAAAAACACTTTTTACACTTCTAAAAACACTTTATACACTAAAAATAATTTGTGCATAACAGGAATATGAGGGAACCAGATTACGAATAGAATTCTTCTAAAAATGAGATAATTTTACGTAAGAAAAAAAAATTAGTACGTCCACCACGTATCGGCAAATATCGGGAGGAGTTCCATCAACAGTTGATGGAACTCCATTTGATGTCCGCCGGTACCCGGTGGACATAGAAAAAAATAAAAAAAAAATTAAAAATTTTTGTTGTCCGCCGCATATTAATGGATATCAACCGGAGTTCCATCTCCATTAAATTTTAAATGAAAAATTGAAAAATGTTGATGTCCACCGCATTTTGGTGGACATCAACTGGAGTTCCATCATTATTTGATAGAACTCCATTTAATTGCGCCGGACATGAAAAAAAATTGGAAAATGGTGATGTCCGCCGCATATTGGCCGACATCAACCGGAGTTCCATCGAATTTTGGTGGAACTCCTTCTCATGTCCGCCAGTATGCGGCGAACATGAGGCTATTTTTTTTTTAATGTGTTAAATTAATTTTGTGATTTCTTTATAATTTTTTTATTGTTGCTGTGATATTTTTAGGAAGAAGTTATGGAAATGTTTGAAGAAGTAGACTACAATAATTATTTCATGACGAATAATATATTTGGGAGCAAAGAAGAGTTAATATTATGGGCAAGATCGACTGCTCGAGGCCATAATATATTTTTAATTGTTCAAATGACTCGAAAAAAAAAAGTATTTCTTTCATGTGAGAGGTATGAAAAATATCGAGCTACAAAATTAAACATGGATGTGGAGAATCAAAAATTCACGAGATCGAAGAAATGTCAGTGTCTTTTTTTATTGAAAGAGTGGGAGTATGCCCCGAATGCTTGGCGGTTGGATGTAATGAATTGGAAGCATAACCATCGTCCTGCAGTTTACCAGTACGGGTATGCTTTGGTCAGCAGATTAACACATGAACAATAGGACACTACATCTAGGCTAACAAAGAGTCATGTGAAGCCCAAAGAGATTTTGGACCATCTGAGGAGGAAGGATCCCAACATCAGAACTACTTTGGCATTATATCGAATAGCATGGTTATTTTATATGGCATCGTTTAGATGAGGCTACAAGTTAGCTATCCGATCTCATGTTCTATCACCCATGGCCATTGCAGATGCTAAGACTGTTTTCCTATGTATTGCTGATGGACTCAACATACAAAACAAACAGGTATTACAAAGTTGTATTTAATTTTTTTTAATAAAGTTTTAAATTATTTACGTATTAGTCTTTAATAATTATTTGTTAGGTATAAAATACCACTATGTGAAATAATTGGTGTCACTCCAATGGGAAAGAACTTTAACGTTGCATATGCTTTTATGAGAAATGAATCAGAGGCAACTTATTGATAGGTTTTGACAAATTTGCGGTCAATGCTCGAAGGAGATGGGTCACCAATTGTTACAGTAACAGACCAAGAGTTGGGCTTGTTAAATGCATTAGAAGTGGTATTTCTTGACTGTTATCACCTTCTTTGCTTGTTCCACATAAATAGAAATGTGGAGAGTAATGCGATAAAATTGATTGGATGGAAGAAGGGATATGCCCTCAGTTTTTGCCATGACACATGGAAGAAGTTCGTAGAATCTCGTACAGTAAAGGAGTATGAAAAGAACTACTAGACGATAATGGCAGTGTACAATGGTTACCCGGCAGTGCTTCAATATGTCCAAGAAACGTGGTTGATATACAAGGAAAAATTTATCCATGCTTGGACTAATAGAGTGTTCCACTTTGCTAAAACGACAACAAATAGGTATCTAAAAAAACAAATCCTTACATTTTGTAAATAAAAATAACTTATATTTATTTATCTATTTATATTTTTTTTTGTTAATATCTTTCTCTTTGTTGTGTAGGGTAGAGAGTGTTCATTCCTCTCTAAAACAGTGGCTGGGATCTTTAACCGGCGGATTTGATACAATCTAAACTCAAATTCTCATCGATTGAAGGGCAGATAAACGAAATTGAGGTTGAACTTGTGAGATCTGCACGAGTTCGTAAGCATGAAACTTCTTACAGATGTTCCAAACCTTTGGCTGGAATAGTTACACACGAGGCTCTAAATAAGCTAGACGAAGAGTGGAAGATGGCTCGAGAATCCGAAATAGGAACAGATCAGCAAAGTTGCGACTGCTACTTGAGATGGACCCATGGCCTCCCCTGTGCCCATAAGATAATGTTGCTAAAGCAGGTCGGTGGTCGATTCTTTAGCGATGACATCCACGTATTCTGGCGGCTACTAAGTCTTGAAGGATCCATTGCAGATTATAGTGTTCATATTAGATGTTATGCATTCCTATGTGTACCTTCAACAGACTGATATTTTAGAGCCATCGATACAGCAGCCTGGAGGACGATCGTAAAAAAATTCCACAGCTAGACAACCATCTGGTTGGGAGTACAAATTTACAAAATTCAATATTGGTAGATCGTCAACTAGATCACAGAGGGGCCGTGGATCGTCATCGAGATCACAGAGGGGTTGTGGATTGTCATCAAGATCACAAAGAGGTTGTGGATCGTCCTCTGGATCACAAAAAGGCCGTGGCCATGGATTGTCATCAGGATCTAGTATAGGAACAGGCATAATATCTTCATCATGAAAGTATACACATCGGTCATGCATTTTGACGACACGAGAGCCAGTCATGAAAAATGGGTGACCCTTTTAGAAATTGGGTTAGTAATAGCTACGAGGTTAATGTAGTGGTAACGGAGCTGTCATTGTCGCAGAATCAGACATTCTTACCATTAACTGACATATTTGAGGTAGGACAAATATCGTCCAAAATCTATATTGGCTACTTGTGTGATGAGCAGCATTATGTCTTGATCAACCCCGGGGAACACGGTTTACTCCCTCCCATCAATAAGCAATGAGATACATATAAAGATGATAGTGTTGCATATTTAAATAATGCATTGAACGACCGTTATGGTGTATGGAACTTCATTAGTACATATAATTGACTATGTTAGCATTTTTCGACTGTTTTTTTATTCTCATACTGTAACATTGTTGGTATGTATAAAAATATATACCTTATGATTGATTTATATAAATATTTTTCTATCTTCTTGAGTAAAATTCTCAAATAACCATTTTTTAAATGGATCCCATCTAGGAAGATTAAATTCTTTTTGAATTGTTTGTCTTGCCTAGGATCCAGGACTAAAATCCATTTTTTGTTTAAATTCCATTTATAGAAAAAATTCATATCAGATTCGTTTATTTCCTCATCTTGGGTTTTATAAACTCCTTTAACAATATTATCCCTGGGAATTCACAAGACTCTGTAACTTTGAGAATATTCTCATAATGAGCCCTCTATTTATCTTATAATATATATGCTATGTTATATTATATTATATAATATAATATTATATACCCAATTATATATTATAATACATGACATCAATTAGACTAAGAAAACTTGATATCAATAATATCAATAATATTCATTAAACATAAAAAATATTTATTACAACTATTACAATAAGCCCCTCAGGGTCGCCGTGGACTCCTACCACCCCTAACTCGCCGCCCATCTCGCTCATCCCTTCTCGGTCGCATTTTTAAGTTCAGGAAGGGACAGAGGATCTGATAACACTAGTCGATAATCAACCATACTTCTGTTGGATTCATATCCTCATCTTGTACACCCGAAAATAATGGAAACATCATATCTGTAATGGTGGAAATTGCGAGATCTGTATTTAGAATTTGTGTGGGAGCATCCTCATTTTCTTCATCTTCTTCGACATTCGACAAGTTATTCACACATGGGTGTGTACGAGCATGGTACCATTGTACATACCGATCATCCGCCTTTGATGGTGGAACAGCCTTATTGCCATAATAATCTCGTTGAAGAAAATACGCAGCATGCATCATCCAGTGAATATCCTCCGGCGGGTATGTCGCGACATACTTCTTGGTTGTCGCGGCCTTGACACCTTTAGCGGGGGAATGGGCGGAGACGGAATAATCTATACAAGTTCGAACTGGCGAAGGATATAGTCAGGCATATATGGTTCAACTATATCCATGTACCGAATAGTGCCATGGTACATAGACCTCCAGCATACAGAATGTCCTTCAATATCTACATTGAATAGCGTCCAAATTACCTGTTACGATCATAACTGTTAATATTTTTATATTTATCCATATAAATATATAAACATTAAATGACACTTAAATTGATTAGTTACATCGAAGGGGTTAAACGATCAAGAGCTATTCTGTACTCAAGCAACTTCTCCATGGTGGAAGGGTAGCGATTCGTTGACTTCCACCTAATAGCACAGGGATATCCATCTTTCCATGAAGGATTCTGCGCCGGTCTAAAATTGGGGAAGTACTCATATATCCATGCCTGCAAGAATAGTTAAAAATATGAAATTTGTAATTTTATTAAATTAAAATTTATAAATAACTATATAATAACAATGTACCTCCAACAATGTCAAACAACCAGATAATTGCCTTCATTCAGCACGGGATGCCATGCCCAGCTTCCGCTAAAGATATGCAAGAGCGGCGGCTCCCCAAGCATAGTCATTAATTTCATGCAGGTTCTGAAATAATGCTACAAGCAAGGGACGCACTCGATCTGATGACTTGTCAATAAAAATGATTGTCCCTAGTAGAAACATTAAGTACCCGCTTGCTCGAATGAAGGGATCAGGACTATTTGCATATTGATCCCTGATATCTATTAGCCGAGGTCCACCGTGTCGCCAGTGCTTCTCTACAATTTCTACGAGCATCCTCAGTATCTCTACAGTGGCACAACCATATCTGCCTTCGTCGCTAAAGATGACACAAAGGAAGCATCGATCCGAAGTCCTAATAAGAAATAAATATCGTGTAATGTGATCGTCATTTCCCTAAAAGGCATGTGGAAGCTGTTAGTCTTGGGGTGCCATTGTTCAACAAACGCACACAAGAGTGGGGCGTTGTGGCCTTGGTACATGCAATCCCGTAAATGTTGAAGGCCACTTCTATATACCAACAAATTTGCTTGTTGATCATTCGGGCCACCCCCAACTCATCAAGTGCCCGAATATGTTCCAGCATTTTAGAACCCTGCATTCCTATTACAAATATAAAGAAATCGTTAATCACCTAATAGTACATGAGAACTGCAAAAACGTAACAAGTTTGAGTACACAGTAATACTTGTCCATTCCACACATCAAATGTTGTATGACTGGCATAGCTAGGAATTAAGTTTATTATAATAGATCCTTCGGGGGTAGGCCCTTCCAAGATCCAAGTTTCGTTCCCCCTCCTCCTAGGCTGGTTTGGAATAAATTCCTCTTCTATTTCTGCATCCATCCATTCTGCTTGCTCCTCTTGTTCCATCTGGTCATCCGGCTCTCCCTACTCTCCCTGCTCCTCGTTCTGGTCCTCCTCATCCTCATCATCGCTATCATCATTATCCTCATACTCCTAAACATTTAGTGGAGTATTAAATGCGGGTCTCGAGGAAGACGACATAAAATTTTCCCCACTTGTGGATCGTGCATATAAGTTTGCTGGAGGAGTTGCAAAATCATCAGGTGTTCGATCTACAGCACTTGATCGAGGGGGTTGCTCTACAGAACTGTACCTCGGGCGATCTGCTGCGTAGCTATGTTGAGCTGGCTCAGCCGTTTGAGCCGACGGCCAGACTCTTCTACATTTCGTGCATTTTACGCACGCCGAGCGGAAGTAGTAATGGGACCCTGTCGATTTTGCAATCGACAATTTTCCTGCGACACGTCTGCACCATCTTTCTTCTTGAGTATTATCTTCATCATTCGACTTCTAAATCCCGAGCCACGACCGATGGTAAACATAAGAAAAATGTCCGTTGTCGACGGCGAAAGTGAAATAAATTTTTTTTTTTAAATAGGAACCATGTTCGGCGCATATGGCCGGACATATGGAATATGTCCGCCATAACCGCCGAATGGCATCCTTCTCTCTTTTTTTTTAAATTCTTATTTTTGAACTATAATACGATATTAAAAATTATTTTAAGATTGTAACAGTCAAAGTTTTTTACTTACGAGACGAAAAATATTAACTACATTGACGAAATTAAAATTTGAATTTGAATCGTTACCTTGAAATTTTCACGCCGAACTATCTAAATCTCAACACTCTATAAAGCTAATTGCAAATAATTTGAATTCGAACAATTCGAAAGAAACTGATTGCAGAGAATTTGAATGAACGATAAAATTTCAAAATTTTTCGACGATTTGAAAATGAAAGTTGAGGGGGCGTTTATATAGAAGAAAATCGTAGGAAAATAGAATATCAATGATTGCACGGAATGGAATATTCATGATTGCACGGTAGGAAATATTTATAATTGCACGGAAATGCGTAATAATAATTGTATGAAAAGACGTAATAATAAGTGTACTATGTACGGACGGTGAATTATTATACGGAAAGGAATTAATAATTGTGACTTGTACAAACGTTGAATTATTGTACTGAAAGAAATATTTCTCATTATACGATATACGATTACTGCAAAAATGGGATTATTTTAGCAATAAATGAACAAAAATGTCATCAATATTTTTTTGCCAATGTGTGAAGAATATACATAATTGCACGGTAAGGAATATTAATAATTGTACGAAAATACATAATAATAATTGTACAGAAAGACGTAATAATAATTGTATGGTGTACGGATGGTGAATTATTGTACGGGAATATCAATAATTGTGACTTGTATAAACGTTGATTATTGTGCTGAAAGAAATATTTCTCATTATACCATATACAATTACTACAAAAATAGGGTTATTTTAGCAATAAATGACTTCAGCCTTATATAAAGTGTAAAGGCCAAATATAGTTATTGTAGTAATGTGTTTTCATGCGTTATACCTAATGTACCATTTAATATTAATTCACCTTAAAAACCATCCACTACACAATGAAATATCATTTAATTTAATAGTTTTTTTGTTCACATTAAATTGTATGTATATTTATATTAAAAATATTGATGATATTCTAAATATTAAATATGCACAATTCAAGTTTGCAGTATATGTTAATATATATATGAAATATATATTAATTATTTGATGTACACCTATCGAGTATATAGGTCTGCTAGTATATATGAATGAATACAGTTAAAACAATCTCATTTTTGAAATTCAATATTAGGCCTAGTTTATTTTGGGAGTATAGGTTACTAGGAGTTTGGGTTATTGATAGTTTGAACAACATTCTGGGCAGGTCGAAATAAGTCGCTAGTCGAAGGTTCAGACCAATTCATCACCATCTTGCCCTCTTCCAATTGATGACCGGCTATTATATAAGTGATAGGTGCATGATCGACTTCGCATGTTCCATTCTTTGGTCTTTCGTTTATTGCCTTGGTATAAACACCTCGCTCTGTCTTTGGTGTAGAGCGGACTAACTTTTAAATTATCAAAATTGCCCTTATTAGTAAATACTTTCAATTATATTGCACTGCAACACATGGAAATGTGTCCTGGCATGATTCATTGAACCTTTTTTTAGGAAATTCATAATGAATTGTGCCGAAGCATGCTTTGTTTGAGAACCAGTGCGAGCACTTAGCAGGTTGGGCAAAATGCTAAACTTCGTTAAAGAGCACGTTAGTGTTATATGCGTGCCAAGGCTCATCGTTGAAGCGTCTTAGCTCAAAAAAT
Organism: Handroanthus guayacan; assembly: GCA_014898755.1. NCBI lineage: Eukaryota > Viridiplantae > Streptophyta > Magnoliopsida > Lamiales > Bignoniaceae > Handroanthus > Handroanthus guayacan. The sequence goes on along the minus strand of JACFYI010000896.1, from coordinate 282,967 downwards.
TCTAACATAAAGAGTTATTCAATAAGCCATAGCTCAATGTTATTGCATCTTGGTGCAAACTAGTTTGCATCCTTCAACACATGGTTTTCCTTCGTGCTAAAGCACTTTAATTAGAAATCGTCTAACCTAATTTAACAATGACATTCAATGTAGCTTTTTGAACAACTTGGGCATAGAAATAAAAAAGACCAAGAAGGTTTATTTTATCCCCTTAAAAACAGTCCAAACTCAAGGGTTTAATTTGCTTTTCATTAATCATATGTCACCCGAGCTCGATTGTTTGGTCCGAATTTCTTGTCTATGAAAGTAAACAATGGGTTAAGGGGATTTAGATATTCCAAACCGCCAATAACTTGAAAAGTAAATTAGGTCTTAATAAAAAAAAAAAATCCCAATGCAGGAAGTTTTAAGATAATTCACATCCAAATAATACAAAATCATAAGAGTTTTCGACTAAAACCTATATCAAATGAATCTGTCCATATAAGTTGTTGTTTGAATTGAAAAATATTTTCATGGTTTTCTTATATAAAAATTATTTTAAAGAAATTTTCTTAATAATGAAGAAGTGAACATTTCCATCGCGCGGAAGGGTGGGTGTGTTATCTGTAATAGATAATTTTCATAGGTTATATTGCTTCTATAGTTGCAAAATGCCATTTACCCGCTTACTGAATCAAATGTAGGATTAATGGGCCAAGGTAAAAGGGAAAACCTTATACAGAGTGATGAATTAAAGGACCTAGGCCTAATTATTTGTATTTTTACTTTTTCTGAAGAGAAGGAGATGATAAAAGATTTTTTTTTTTTTTTTGTTTTTGTTTTTGTTTTTTTTTTTAGGTATGTATTAAACAAAATTGTGGCAATAAAGTTTAATAAACATGCCTTTCTGTCAAAGATTTGTTTTTTTATTAATTGTAGAAATCTATTTGTTGAAAACTCGAGCTGGAGGGCCTCTCTCTCTCTCTCCCCCTCTCTCTCTGGTTTCTTTCTTCTCTCTCCTCTCAATTCTCTCTCCTCTCTCTCTCTCTCTCTCTCCAGGAGGAAAAAAACCTAAAAGAGCTGTTTACCCACAAGTAAGTTCTCTCTCTTCCCCTGTCTCTCTTTGTCTCTCTCTTTCAAAATATATTATCTGGGCTTTTCTCTCTCCCTCTTTCTTATCTTACTATTTGGAGTACTTTATATGCATAAAATTTGAATTTATGATATCTTAATGTGATTTATGCTCTGATTTGTTTTCGTTTGTTCTAATTGTTGTTGCAGATCTGTTACTATGTATATTGGTGTTTCAGATCTGTTCTAAAATCTGAAATATTGAATACTTTTGTACAGGAATCCTCCTTTTCATGGGATTTTGTATATCTTAGCAATTGATGATGTATATTTTCTTAATGAGCTTCTTTAATTAGAAGAGATCCATATGATTCGTCCCTGTTTAATTTACATTTGGAGGTTCGAAGAGACACGAATTTTTTTCTTTTGATGTTTCAGATCTTGTGGCAGTTTTAGTTTTCTGATAGTTTCATTGGTGAAAATCCATGGGTTTGTCATTAATAATGAAATTTTACATAAATTGATGTGCCTTTATGTTTTATATTGAAGATTCACCGGAAATTGACATAATTTTCAGTAGTAAAGAATTGGCGGATCCAGAATGTGAATTACTTGGTGATTTGAATTTACATAATTGTTATTAAATCATGGATTGCATGCTGCTCTGTTTTGGATTATTTGACATGCCAGTGCAGTTTGGTTTATCGATCTGTTTGCATATTGATTGTATATCCTGCATGGATTTCTTGTGGTTTTTGGTTGGCATAAATGTAATACTGCGAAGTTCAATGGTGAAATGGAAATATTATCATGAATTAACGAATGTGATGTTCTTTTCCTTGATCTCTAGTTTCAATGGACGAAGACAGCCTCAGGAATTGGGGTTATTATGAACCTCCCCTTAAAGGGCATCTTGGTCTACAGCTCATGTCTTCTGTGGCAGAGCGAGACACGAAACCATTCCTATCTGGCCGCGATAATCCTATAATGGTTTCGACAAATGGTGGTTTCCATCCACGGGACTGTGTGGTAACTGAATCTCCGGTCACGCACATGGACTATGTTAGAGATAGTTGGATAAATCACCGGGACAAGTTCTTGCATATGTTTCCCGGGAACCCTTATAATTCCGTTCTTGCTGAGCCCTCTGGAACCCATCATTCCATTCAGACGGTGCACCAACCCGACACCACGAAGGAGGCAAGGCCAAGCATGGAAGAGCCAGTTGTTAAGAAGGAAGGTGGCCCTGCCAAAAAGAGGTCAGCTGCTGCAACCCCGAAAACTCCAAAAGCAAAGAAGCCTAGAAAAGGTTCCACGCCAAAGGAAAATGGCAATGCCTCGGTTCAACGTGCAAAAACAGCAAAGAAAAATGTTGAAGTTGTTATAAATGGAGTTGATATGGATATTACTGGTATACCAATTCCCGTTTGCTCTTGCACGGGTGCTCCCCAACAGTGTTATAGATGGGGTTGTGGGGGTTGGCAGTCGGCTTGTTGCACCACAACTATATCAATGTATCCATTGCCAATGAGTACCAAAAGACGTGGGGCAAGAATTGCTGGACGAAAAATGAGTCAGGGTGCTTTTAAGAAGGTCTTGGAAAAACTTGCTGCAGAAGGTTATAACTTTGCTAACCCGATTGATCTGAGGACTTACTGGGCAAAACACGGTACCAACAAGTTTGTGATAATCAGGTAGATCAAACACCGTGGGCAAAGCAACTGAATTGCCACCGCATCTGGTCCGTTTTTCATGTATATATTCTGTGGCCTTCTGCAGCTATTTACTTGGACCTTTGTAGTCCTTGAATTTCCGTATTCGCCATAAGTGTTTGACACCTCAACAACTGTGGTTCTTGCAAAGCCATTAATTAGTTCTACTTTGTTTACTTCAATACTTTTCTGGCCATTGAGAGTAGGAAAATGAATTGTTTCTTTTATTGTAGTTAAGAGATTAATTTCTTGTTCCTTTCAGTCTGGTGGTTTACGAGCTGTGTTAAATCCAAACCTGGACACCTATATATTGCTTGTTGGATTTTGTTATGTTTTCCCTCGCACAATTACTTATCTATGATCAGCTTGCGTTCTATATCTCTAGTTGGATATACTTGGATTATGATAATATAAATGTTTCAGCAATAGGGCATACTTTGTTTTGACTAACCGAAACTTGGCCTTTTGCCGCAGCGCATTAATTTTTTTCCTGCTAAGTAACATCTTGTTTACTTGGTAATTGCAGCATATTTCTCAGCAATAAATGGGTTTGACCCTGCTAACATAATAAGTTATAGAATATCTGTATTTTGGTGGCCTGTATTTTTCTGCTGCTGCAAGGAAATGTATGTTATGGTCTGTTTGATTGTGAGCACATATATTCTTTAATCTTGTCTAATGTGAGATGGTGCAAAGGTTCTTTATTATACCAATTATTTCATGTCTGGCAATCAAGAATCTTGGCCTCCTTTGTGTGAGATGTATGTAAACCCCATCCATATTTGGTATAATTTTCGTGCATGCTAACTTTTGATATCTGAGTTCCAAAATTGGCTGTAAAAAAAAAAAAGAAAAGAAAAGAAGAGAAGAGAAGAAGAAGAGGAGATGGAGGAACTAACATATTACGAAATAATAAGGTCATTCCATTTCCATTTTTTTTATTAAAATCTTCACTTAGCCTTAACCAGCTAGCGAAAAATTTCTCTGCAAGACCATTGTGTATATTGATGCTAGCATGTGCCTTGTGCAATACACGGAGAAACATAAATGATTAAGATATTTTATTTTATATTTATATTTACATCATTTGACAGATAAATAATATTTTTAAATATTTTAGAAATAAAAATGTATTTTTTTAAGAGAGTAGTGATTATATTTATTCATGTAACAATATCATCACGTGAATACATTTTAAAAATCAAATATATAAACTAAACAAAATTGAAATACTTTAAAACTATTATTTTGTGGACATATTATGATATGGTAGATAAGCTGTAATGCTCCGCACCTAGAGCATCCGCCCCTAGGTCGAGACGCTACTAAGGGAGGGAGTTTTAACATACTAAATAACCCAATGTCAAATTTTTTATTCATCTACAATGTCAAAATTTTCAATATTAGATATGATTCCAAACTTACAAAATGCAATTAAGAAATACAATCTATTACAAAGTGAGTAATCCAAAAGGCTAATCCTAAAATCACCTACAAGTTGTAACGCCCCGGATTTCAGTGCATTCCACCCCAAAATTCGGAGTGCTACTCGCGTACGATCTTAACTAAAACCGTAAATAGAAATTCCAAAATACAATTCCAAAACTTAACGATTCAAATGATCCCAAAATTTCAAGCTAGAATTTTCCAAATTTCATTACAAAATTCGAGGTACAAGCCAAATGTATCTGCAGATCAACGAAACTAAGTACATCAAAATATCTCATTCGGGTAACCTAACTATTACAATCGACGTTCAAAACATTCTAGCAAAACATAAATCTAGCGATTTATCATGCTAGGGTACAAGCTTATGTATATAATTCTGAAAGAGAAGCTATATGCTAATATGAAGTTCCAGTCCGTTGATCCACGGTCTAATAACCTACATGATGTTTATGGAATCATGAGTCCACTGACCCAGCAAAACTTATAGCATGGGATTGGAGTACAAGATTCAACGAGAAATATATTAAGTATGGAAATCATGAATATGACCTCATATAATATTTCAGAACAACAGAACGAGTAGAATGAACGGATATCATAAATCATATGTCACATTCATATTAATAAAGCATATAAGGCTGATTTAAACGTTTGGTGGGTCATCAACCTTATCACTCCACTTACCACTCCTAGCCGAAGCTCAAGGAGAGTCAAAACATACAACTCCGAGCTGAAACTCAAGGAGAGTCATAAACGTACAACTCCGAGCTGAAGCTCAAGGAGAGTCAAGAGAGTCACAAACTTACAACTCCGAGCCGAAGCTCAAGGAGAGTCATAAACTTACAGCTCCGAGCCGAAGCTCAAGGAGAGTCAAAACATACAACTCCGAGCTGAAGCTCAAGGAGAGTCATGCATATACGAGAAACAACCACCGCAGCACGGTCGACCACGAGTCTCATACGTAATCCTTCAGGACCCTACCTCCTGGGCTCATCTGGTCTATCCAACATATTTACGAACATATAGGCTTGAAACAACTGAACATACGATCATTCAATAAGGCCATTTTGGGTACAATGTTAGGTCGACCATCGATTTCAAATAAATATTTCAGAATAAGTCAAACATATCAATCGATCATTTCAGAATTCGACTATGGACTAGAGGATTTTCATTTCAAAACTCATATTACGTTAGAAAAATCGGGTATGACTTAACGTGATATGAAATAAGGAAGAAAATGAGTCTAAAACATCAAAAGAAGTCAAAGAGTAAGGTTTGGTTCACTGTCGTGGGCGCGTCCGCGCTCAAAATGGGCGCGCTCGCGCCGAAAGATGAAAATCCAAAGTTTTGGCACTGTCGTGGGCGCGTCCGCACTCAAAAATGGGCGCGGTCGCACCAAACGACAAAATTTTTCTGTGTTGGGCGCGACCGCGGTACTATTCACGCCCTGCGGTCGCGCCGTGAACAGTACCGTGCGTAGTAATTTTTTTTTTTTTTAAATTTTCTGGCCAAACTTCAGATTTTTCCCTACACTTTTTGTAAAAGAAGTTTTATTAAAATCCAAGCTTAGCTATTTTTAAAAAATTCAAGAATGTAACAAAATCAAATTTTCGAATGCTTTTGTTACTTCTTCTTCTTTTCTTTTCGTTTAAAATCTATTGATTTAGTTCCGAATACACATTTTTGAGATGTTCTTAGTGTAATATCATTTGTAACCCGTGGTTTTAAATGTTGGTTTTGAGAATTTTCAAGAGATCGTTTTAACATCGCAATATACGGTTTTGTCCATATCACCCGTTTCAATCAAATTTTAGCTCGTTTCTCCTCTTAGTCCACGGTCCATCTTTCAAAACTCAATCAAAGCATCAGAATAGGAGTCAAGAGGGTTCATTAAGCTTTGGATTTACATATTCAAGAGGTAGAGCTTATTAAAGCAAGAACAACAAAGCAACAACATAAGCTCATGGCAAATACATATCAACGGAGCAATAGATTCAACAACACGATATCATAACCATTCGGTCAAGGAAAGAACAAAGATCATATCTCACAAGAAGATGAGGAAAGCCATAAGTCTTACCTCTAGGAGCTTAAACCCGAAAATATGATCGATCCAAGCTTATAACCAACACCTATAATCATATAACATACATACGTCAAGCTCTACGTATAACACATCATTAACCATCTTAAGATTCAATCTTAAGCCACTTACCAAGTGTTAGATGAGAGCTCACACTCCTAGAATCCCCCCTTAAGTGTTGAAATCGGTTTTGAAAAGTGAGAGTGCAAGTGATGCGAAGAGTTTGAAGAGTTTGTAAAATTTTTCTGCAGAAATTTTAGTCCACAATAGAGCTTATTTATAGAGTGATTTTGGGGCAAAAATGAGAGAATCTTTAAACTTCAAGCCCCTCTAAACAATATCCAATACTTAGGCTAGGCTTAGGGTGGCTAAGTGACAATATAGAAGTAGATGGTTGATAGAAAATGTCAATCTTTCACAAGAAAAAAAAGAGTGCTGCGGCTGGTTCTTTGATCTGCAGATTTCCTTGCCTTTTTTCTTTTATTTTGAATTTCAATTTGTTGAATTTTTGGTCAAAATAAATGGCTATAAGTTGGGTCATGTTTTGAGCTTCAATTGGGCTTGTAAATTGGGTTATTTGGGCTCATTTTTGGGTCGAAAATTGATGAGAAAATGAAACGTGTTTGCTTGAAATTATTTCGAATGCTCAAAATGTGTTCTCATTTTAAAACGATGCCCGATTTTGAAATCAAATAAATTTTCGATGAATCGGCAATTCAAGAATTTTATTTAGGGATTCTCGGGTGTTACACAAGTCCTTCAATGTAAACTTTCAAACTTAATTATCTACACATAATAAGATAAAGAGTAAGTCCGAATGACTTAGTAAGCGATTATGGCTAGGACAGGATAGGCAAAGAATCGTGAAGGCTAAAAGATAAGTCAAGAAATGATGATGATAAAATCAAAGAGGTTCAAGAAGTCCAATAATGATAAGAGATAAATCGAGAAGTGATGAAGATAAAGTTCGAGAAGTCCAATAACAATTGTCGTATTGATAAGGCTCAACGAGTTATTTAGTGAATCTGTCATCCTTATTACTTCAATATCATGAACAATCCTTATCCCTCCAACATTTTATTATCAACCCTCGACGTTTCGAGGGGATTAGTAGGCACGGTCAACTACATGCCATGGACTAGTTCCCTGGAAAGCCTACCTCTAAGTAATTATGGAACTGTCCAATATTTTGGAAACCCTGCAGAAGATTGATTGATGGTCCAATACTGCCCAGCGTTCTCATCGGTGGCTTCCGGGCCCAATAATCATTAATATTTATGTTTCAAAGGATCACAACAATATCAATCGTTCGATTTTTAGAGATGAAGAGAGAAAACTTGGAGAGAAAAAATTTTCAGATTTTTATGATCTAGAAGGAGTAGCTATCATGTGATATTTAAAGTGTGATACTTGCCAACTCGGATGTTTAGTTTGCAATATGGGTGTTCGTTTGGTTAAAAATCGAACCCAACCGAACCGAACCGAATTTTTTGATTTTGGATAATGAAAACCAAAAACTGAGCCAAAATATATTTGGTTCGGTTTGATTTTGATGATAACTGAAAACTGAACCGAAAAATAACAATAGTATTTGTTCGGTTTTTCGGTTCAGTTTTTTTGGTTAACCAAACCGAAAAACTCTATTTTTTTAAAATTTGTATTTTTTTTACTCCTTTAATTAACTTTATGATCTATATTTTTATTATGGCTAAAGAATATGGTTATCTTTTAGACTTTAAAATTACAAGCTCAATGTATATTAATTTTATTGCATGAAATAATTTGAATTTGAAATCATTCGTTTACTTTAGCTGCCCTATGAATGTCTTTTATGTTGTAAATAATAATATATATACATATATTAGTTTTTATTACTTTAACTTTGTGAATATAATTAATAAATATATTTATAGATACTAATATTATATATATAAGTTATACTTCATAGTTCATAGATAACATTATAGATATATTATACAGTACAATTTATTTCATTACTCTTAATTAGTTAATTTTTATCTTTATATTATATATAAAGTGTGATGACTAACATCAATTGTTAAATAAACTGTGAATTCATGAAAATAACTTCATTTTAAAAGATAATTACAAAATAATTACAAAAGATATTGACAAAAGGTAAATTACTCTTAACTAAATATATATATATACATATATAAATACTAATATTTTATATATATATATATAAGTTATACTTCATAGTTCATAGATAACATTATACATATATTATACAATATACTTTATATCATTACTTTTAATTTTAATTTTTATATTATATATATATATATAAAGCGTGATGGTCAACGTCAATCGTCATTAGATGAACTGTGAATGGATGAAAATAACTTTATTCTAAAAGATAATTACAAAATAGTTATAAAAGATAATAACATCTCGGCAAAAAAAATTTGTGTCATTACTCTTAATTTTATAGTCAAATGAATAGATACATATTAGTTAATTTGATAAATTTTTTCATGATGTTTTTACTTTTATGTTCAAATGAATTATGAATTAATATTTAACATATATATTTTAAAAGCATAAAAAACTTTTTAATATAGTTAAATACTTAAACTTGATTTTTTCAAAAACAATTATACTTAATTTTGAATTTATGAAAGCAAAATCCATAATGAAAAAAAAAAGATATTTATTACTTTCATTTTTTTGTTTTTTTCGGTTAAAAACAGAACCGAACCGAAAACCAAAAATTTTAAAATGTTAAACCAAAAACTGAATCGAAGTACAATTTGATTTTTTTGGTTCGATTTTTTCGATTTTCGGTCAGTTCGGTCAATTTTGTTATTTTTTGAATACCCCTAGTTGGCAATGTGATTTTAGAGGAAACAATCGAGATTCTTTTCTTTAAAATATCTTAGCCTACATGGTATCCAAGTTGCAATCTATGTGGCATTTTCATTAACTATTTAATTAAAGTGCTATATAGATTCCAATTAACTTTATAACCCTAATTTATTTTCCCTCCATATCTAAATTATCTTCTTAAATTAATTAATTCAACTATTGAAATTAATTTAATCAAATTAACCATTAATTCAATTAACATAATTTGACTCTTCAAATTAATCTATTCAAAAAGACCAATTTTGACTTTAGTCAAATATTTTGACTTTTAGTCAAAATCTCTCTTTATTTGCCTAAATCTAATTTAGACGTTTTTCTCTAATTCAATTAGAGAATCTCCACTTAAATTCATACTGTGATTAAATCGAGAAAAGCATGTGACCCATTAGGTTCATCAATTAATTAGGCATTGGCTCATAACTCTTTACGATTTTCGATTAATTAGATTATTTAATTAATCACCTATAGAATTAATCATTAATAATTCTATGGTGTCCAATCTCTACAGTGGATGTCTAACCATAAACCTATGGAGCCCAATTTATTAGTGAATTAATTATGGTGCGAACCTCATTTACTTACATGCGCTGTGCAAATACGGTCCCTTCGTTTTTCATCTCTCGATTGTAGCTTAGGGTTAAGATATTTTCGGCGTTCCTAATAGCCCAATAACTATGCATCTATTCTTAATAATTGATTTGTTTATATTCTCGACTTTGGAAACTCTTTTCCAAATCGACACACCACCTTGCGCGAGGATTTTCTTGAATTGAATCATTATAGAAAATATAGGAGATATACTCGTTCATCAAAACGAGGAAATGGATCCTATCTTGGAACTCACAAACCTCTATGCGTAGATAGCTTGCACCTAACGTGCACCTCATATGATCCGCTAATAAGTGACCAAGATACACATCAAAGAACAACGACCTACTATAAGGTTACCATGGTCCCTCAAGTTTAAGAACTAATTATATGCACTACTATAAGATAGACAATAATCCATCACCGAATGCCACTATAGCTATCTCATGGAATTCTCTATGTCGGGTCTCTCAGTAAACTTGTTCTTCTAACAAGTACCCACTAATATGCACTGATGTCAACTACATCGATTACCCATTAAACGAGGCAATGATTCAACTCCTGGAATGATGCATTGTTAGTGCAAGTCTATCCGAATCCAAGATGCCCTCGTGTCAAAGATTCTATAATTTGGAGAATTTAAAATCAAGGCATCTAGAAACTAGTGTCATGATCACCATCATATGCGTGACCTAGCCTCATAGCCTTATATGATCTAGAGGATTTCTTCCATATCAATTGTTGATGAGATAATTTACGAGGATATAAAGAAGATGACCATTTCATTTATATTGCAAAAATAAGACTGTTTACACAAGAGCAGTAATTATGAAACCAAATCTAATTGACTACAGTGCACTACTCTAACAATCTCCCACTTGCCCTCAAGCCAATTACTCATAGTCCTTAGGCCCATCTTCCCAAGATGTGTCTCAAAGACTTTCTGGGTACGCGGCTTAGTTAGTGGATCTGCTACATTCTCTTCTAAGGCAACGCGTTTCACTCTAATGTTGCCTCTATCAATGATCTCCCGGATCAAGTGATAACGTCTCATTATGTGCTTGGATCGCTGATGAAATCTTGGTTCTTTTGCTTGCGCGATGGCTCAATTGTTGTCATAGAAGATGACAACTGACTCGGCCATGCTAAGAACTACATCCAACTCTTGGATAAAGTTTTTCATCTAAACACTCTCTTTTGCAGCATCCGATGTGCCATATATCCCACCTCAGTGGTTGAATCGGGCGTGGTATCTTGCTTGGAATTCTTCCAACCTACCGCTCCGCCATTAAAGTAAAATATAAATCCAGAAACGAATTTGCTGTCATCTACATCGGATTGAAAGCTAGAATCCAAAAACCCTTATAGTTTCAATTCTCCACCGCCGTAAATGAGAAACAAGTCCTTAGTTCTTCTCAAGTACTTAAGAATTATTTTTATGGCAATGACTTTTGCAAGAATTGGATTGAAAATGGCTCATAACGTTTAGAGCGTATGCTACATCCGGTCTCGTACATAACATTGCATACATTATGCTTCCTATAGCAGAGGCATAAGATATGCCATGCATCCTATGTCTTTCTTCTTCCGTCTTCGAGGCCAAAGACTTAAAGAGATGCAGTCCATGTGTCATGGGGAGGAACCTTCTCTTGGATTCTTACTAAACCACTTCAGTATTCTATCTATGTACGAACTATGGGAGAGCCCCAGCAATTTTTTCATGGAAAATTGTGTAGATAACCATACTTTAGTATACTCTAACGCTCCCACATCATTCCAAATGAGTAGGATGTCATCAACATAAAGCACTAAAAACTGCAACGTGCTCCCACTATATTTCTTGTACACATAGGGCTTATACACATTTTTTATGAAGCCAAACCCTTTGACTATCTCATCAAAACCTATGTTCCAACTTTGAGATACTTGCTTAAGTTCATAAATGGACCTTTGGAGCTTGCAAACCTTTTGTTTGCTTTCCTTGGATGTGAAGCCCTCCGTTTGCTCCATATAAAAGTCTTTGTCGAGGTTACCGTTAAGAAAAGCAGTTTTCACATCCATTTTCCATATCTCATAGTCATAATATACAACTATGGCAAGCAAGATCCTAATGGACTTAGGCATTGCAATAGGTGAGAAAATTTCTTCAAAGTCTATACCAGGTCGCTGGGTATATCCTTTGGCCACCAATCTTACTTTATATGTTACAACTTCTCCATCAACTCCCATCTTACGCTTGAAGATCCATTTGTATCCAACAGGTACTATACCCTCTGGTGGATCTACTAAGGTTTAAACCTTATTGGAGTATATGGAGTTCATTTTGGATTGCATAACTTGTTGCCAATGTCTCGAGTCCATATCTGACATGGCTTCCTCATAGGTTTTCGGATCACTATCCGATTGACCAATCTCATGAAGAAATTCGAATCTTTTGGGCTCTCACCTGATCTGTTCAGACCTTTTAGGAAGTTGAGATTCATCTGCTTTTATTAGTTGTGAGTTTTCTTCTTGATTGTGAACTTCATCAAGTTCCACGATTTCGCATTTTCTATCTAATAAAAAATTCCTTCCCCAAGAAGGTGGCATTTCTTGAAATAAACACATTTTGTTCTGAAGGATCATAAAAGTAATAACCTGCAAACCCTTTAGGGTAAGGTGGATCTAGCATCTAACTTATCTCTCACTAGTCTCTTGACGTAGGCGGGAGACCCCCATACCTTCAAATAAGAATACAGGAGTGCTTTGTTATACCACATGTCATGTGGTATTTTGGGCATCGACTTAAAAGGTACTATATTAAGTAACTTTGGTGCCGTTTTGAGGGCATAGCCCCAAAATGAAAGAGGAAGATTTGTGAAACTCATCATAGATCGCATCATGTTTAACAAGGTATGATTTTTATGTTCCGTCACACCATTCAACTGTGATGTAGCAAGAGGAGTCCACTGCGAGAGAATCCTATTCTCTTCTAGATAACCAAGAAACTCGTCACTCAAGTATTCATCTCTTCGATCGGATCGAAGAGTTTTTATACTTAGTTCGAGTTGTTTCTCTACATCATTCTTATATACTTTGAACATTTCAAAAGTTTCGGACTTGTGCTTCATAAGAAACACCCGTCCAAAACGTGTATAATCGTCGGTAAACATAATGAAGTAATTATAACCACATCGAGCACTAACTTTTAGTGGCCCGCACACATTCGTATGAACTAGTTCTAACGATTTAGTGGCACGTTCCGGTTGTCCAACAAACGGTGACTTAGTCATCTTTCCCTTTAAACAACCAACCTACTTATCCTATTTTTGAAAATGTGCCCAAATTTAGCATGCCACAAGTATGCTTGGTTATGGTCATCCGATTTTCTTTTATTCTCTTGTTGAATTTGTAATAATATAGAGTTAGAATCCAGGATGTAAAGCCTATTTATCAGTGTACCAATGACAATTAAAGAATCATCTTTAGAAACAAAATACTTTTCATTTTTACAAGAAAATTCATAATTTTCTTTATCCAAAATGAGGATGAAAATAATGTTCTTCAATAAAGACGGTACAAAGAGACAATTATTCAATTCTAACTTTTGATTATTACATGCTAAAGTAACTAGACCTGAGGTTTCAGCATCAACTCTTGCACCGTTTCCCATCATAATGATCACATCCCCTTTATTTAGTCTTTTTGGCCTCTGCATCCCCTGCAACGACTTGCAAACATGAGAATCACATGCGGTCTCAAATACCCATTTATCGCTGTTAATTAAAAGATTAACTTCAACAAAGAACATACCATTTTTCAAAGAAGTCAAATACTTCTTACAATTTCTTTTCCAATGGCCAATTTCTCCACAATAAAAGCATTTATTCTCTTTAGTGTTGGCTTTCTTTTTTATTCCACCCGATGGCTTTGGCACTTGTTTCCCTTTAGAAGAAGAATTTTTTTTCTCCATCTTGCCCTTATGGGCCTTAGAAATTAAAGCAACCAATATTGTCTTGTCTTTCTTCATAGTAGACTCGATCGTGATAGGCATATTAACTAACTTGTTAACCGTCACGTCGAGTTGACTCATATTGAAATTTATGATGAATTGGTCAAATGAGCTTGGCAATGATTAAAGGATCAAGTTTATGTAAAGATTATTATCCATAACAGCATCAAGTTTCCTGAGCTTTTCAATTAAAGAAATCATTTTCAAACCATGCTCGTGAACACTTGATCCTTCAACCATTCGTCCCTTAAATAATTCCTTAGAGGTGTTATAATGTTCATAATGCATTTGCACTAAGTATAACTCCTCTAAGTGCATGTGTATCTCACAGCATGCTTTATATGCTCATAAGATTTTCGGAACTCACTTGACATTGATACCAACATTAGACATCGTGTTTGAAGATTATCTTCCTGCCAATGATTGACAATTTCCCGCATGTCTTCCGTTGCATCGTCGGGGATAGTGTTGGGGGGACATTGAGTCAAAACATAAGTTCTCTTTTTAGAATCAAGCACAATTTTTAAATTTCGTAGCCAGTCACCATAGTTAGGACCCGTGAGTTTATTTGCTTGCAAAATTACAGAGAGTGGATTTTTAGCCAATTGAAAATATTGATTTCAAAAATCTACAAAAGCGAAGAAGAGAATATAAACATTTATTTGTGCAATATTTTTAAAACATGATATGGTTTTGTATCATGAGTTACCTCCCACTATTTTCTTCAAATTTTATGTCCTCTCATAAAATTCAGGAAATCATATTTCCTAATGGGTTTTAGGGCCATTGAGAATTATTCATAGACCCACGAGACGTAGCCATCTACAAATAACTCTTTAGATAGGTAACTAGCTTTACCAATTGCGTCAACTATGCAACCCCTAAAATTATTTTGCCTTATCTTTCGTATAGACCCACGAGACGTAGCCATCTATATGATTCAATATTAAGTTTTACCCACCAATTCTTCTTTACAATTAACTCAATTATGAACATCTCACGAGACATAGCCAATGCCACAATTGAACTAATTAAAAGAGCATCACATGCTTGAAGTAGTGATCATAGCTTTTCAAGTAGACAAGTCCCACGAGACGTAGCCAACGTGCCTACCTGGTAGCATCTCATGTCACATACGTATTGGTGGAAGACATAAAACATTAAATCTTATTTAATTTTTCAATTATAACTTAATAAAATTTTTCTGGCGAAAAATACTTAGACATTTTAAGTGAGGGTTTTATTTCGAAAATTTTGCGAAGACCTCATCAATGTTTTATTTACTCTTATTTAGTTTATCTATTCTAAGCATGCAACATCATATACATTACAAGAATAATAATTATAAATAAGTAAATAAAACAACCTAGCATGCTTCTAAGGTGGACGATTAAGTGCCTTGACTAAATAATGCACTTAGAGCCATTAGTGCATTACTTAGTAATTTAAGGTGAGTAATTAAATGAATAGATCCTATCTATTACATATGCATCACCATGCATACATGGCCTTCATGTCTTGAGCTCCTTCATCTTCTTTTTCTTGATTACATAATATACCATGCATACATGGCCTTTAATTAAAAGAAAAAAACGATCTCACTATCCTAAATCTACTCTCATTACAAGATGGAAATGAGGCATGCAAGCCCCATTTAATTACAAACCCAATAAAAAAATGAAATCATTAAAACCATTTTAATGAGGCTCATACATCTATTCAACATCAAACATTCATTACATAAATGTTTGAAATTAAATAAATAATAATTAATTAAATATTCATCACATGAACATATAGTTAAAAGCAAATGAGTGCATCATATGCCACTGTTTTGCCACTAGAAATTGTTTAATGTAAATTATCAATTAAATGTGGAGTTAAACTTGGTTTTAAATCATCTTAAGGTTTCTAAAACCCTCCAACAACTTGGGAATGATTTAAAACATCGTGGGAGATCAAATTACATCATGATTTGGATCAAAATCTCATTAGAATTTCAATTGGCAGATTTAAAATTTGCCTCGGGTTTGACCGGCAGCCCCAATTCCAAAACTTTTAATGAATTTTTCTTGATTCCAAAAACCACCAAGTTCAAACCATAGGTTCCCAACTCATTTTAGATTACTCAAAAAATCAAGGAATATGAAAACAACATCAATTACAACACGAATTAAATAGTTCTTAGGTCAAATGGCAGTGCTGTTAGAGTAGTGCTCTGTTGCCAATTAGATTTGGCTTCGTAATTACTATTCTTGTGTAAATAGTCTTATTTTTGCAATAAATAAAATGGCCACCTTCTTCATATCCTCATAAATTGCCTCATCAACAATCAATATGGAAGAAGTCCCCTAGATCATATAAGGCTATGACACTAGGTCACACATATGATGGTGATCATGAAACTAGTCTCTAAATGTCTTAATCTTAAACTCTCCAAGTCATAGAATCCTTGACACAAGGGCATCTTGGATTCGAATAGGCTTGCACTAACGATGCATGATTCAAGGTGTTGAACAATTGTCCCGTTTCATGGGTAAGCGGTGTAGTTGACATCGGCGTATGTTAGTGGGTACTTGTTAGAAGAACAAGTCCACTGAGCGACCCGATAGAGAGAATTCCATGAGATAGCCGTAGTGGCATTCGGTGATGGATTATTCTCTATCTTACGATAGTACATATAATTAGTCTTTAGACTTGAGGGACCGTAGTAACCTTGTGGTAGATCCTTGTTCTTTGATGTACGTCTTGATCACTGATTAGCAGAACATATGAGATGCATGTTGGATGTAGCTATCTACACATAGAGGTTTGTGAATTTTAAGAAATGATCCATTTTATTATCTTGATGAACGAGTATATCTCCTATATTTTCTATGATGGTTTGATTCAAGAAAATTCTTGCGCAAGGTGGTGTGTCAATTTGGAAAGGAGTTTCCAAAGTCGAGAACACAAACGAATCAATCATTAAAAATAGGTGCATAGTTATTGGGCTATTAGAGACGCCAAAAATATCTTAACCCCAGGCCACAATCGGGAGATGAAAACGGAGGGACTGTATTTGCACCGCACGCATAAGTAGATGAGGTTCGCACCACAATTAATTCACCAACAAAATTGGTCTCCACAGGTTTGTGGTTAGACATCGACTATGGAGATTGGGTACTATAGAATTAATAGAGATTAATTCTATAGGTAATTAATTAAATGGTTTAATTAATTATATATCGTAAAGAGTTACGAGCCCATGTCTAATTTATTGATGAACCTAATGGGTCACACGTCTTCCTCGATTTAGTCATGGATGAATTTAAGTAGAGATTCTCTAATTGGATTAGAGATAATCACCTAAATTAGAGTTAGACATATAAAGAGAAATTTTGACTAAAAATCAAAATATTTGACCAAAGTCAAAATTGGTCTTCTTGAATAGATTAATTTAAAGAGTCAAATTATTCTAATTGAATTAATGGTTAATTTGATTAAATTAATTTTAATAGTTGAATTAATTGATTCAAGAAGATAAATTAAATTAGGAGGAAAATAAATTTAGGTATTTAAAGTGAATTAGAATCTATATAGCACTTTAATTAATTGGTTAATTAAAATGCTACATAGATTGCAACTTGGATGTCATGTAAGCTAAGATATTTTGAAGAGAAGAATCTAGATTCTTCCCTCCAAAACCACCTTGCCAACTAAGCATCCAAGTTGGTAAGGATCACACTTTAAATACCACATGATAGCTACTCCTTCCAGATAATAAAAATCTGAAATTTTTTTCCCTCCAAGTTTTCTCTTTTCATCTCTAAAATTCTCTCTTAAATTCATACTTAGATCTAGTCTCTAACCATAGATCTTGAGTGATAATTAAAGAGGAAGAGTGGATCTATCATTAGAGGTGTGATTCCACTTGAAATTTGAAGATCAAAAGTTGATCATCTTGATGGTATAGCTCACGGCATCATCAAACTCTTGGAGGAAATTGTTCGATTTCTTGGACATTCAAGGGAATTTGAAGATTCAATTGGAAAATTGAAGATTTAATCAAGATTTGGATTGAATCAATCAAGCTTGGAGTTGATCAAAGGTTGATCAAGTGAAGGAGAAGCAAGTTTCGGTGCCGTTGGTGTACTCTTCGGTCAAGCTTAATTAAGAGGCATCAAAGGTTGGTTTTCTCTTCTATAATCTAAATTCAAGATTTATATGAGGATCCTATGAAGATTTAAGCTTTTATTCATGGTGATGAATGTGCATTTCCACTGCTTTTTGATTTATTTTTAGCCTAATCTTCACCTTCAAGTGCATGTTCTAAGATTTTTAGAAAATTCTCTTTAAGTCCAAAAATCACCAAATTTAAACCATAGGTTCACAACTCATGGTAGATGACTCAGAAAATTAAAGAGAACAAAAACAAAGCTATTTGATGCACGAAAACTTGTCAAACATGACAGTTAAGCTGTGCTCGATTCTTAACACATAATTGATGAGTTTTTGATCCAAACCATACTAGATCTAATCTAATACATGTATATTGATTTCATATGAGTTTTGAAACAATTTTGAAACAATTAATTTCAGTAATTAACATTAATTCCACACCTAATCACAAGATCAACATCAACAACTCCAATCATTCAATCATATTGAATGTAAAATATGCTAGAGCAACATATAGCATTAATTATCACATAATTCACATAGATCCAAGCCACACACAAGATCTAGTGACCTCCAACTCATTAGATTGAATTAAGATCACTAGATTTAATATTATTCTATCACATGAATCAATGTTTAAACGAATCTAAAGACTAGCTCATATAATTTGGCTAGGATTCCACTTGAAGGTGAAAATTAGGCTAAAACAAAATTAAACGCAGTGGAAATAATCATTCATCACCAAGAGCAAAAGCTTAAATCTTCATAGGATTCTCATATGAGCCTAAAATTTATATTATAGAAGAGGAAACCAGCCTTTGAAACCTCTAAATCCAGCTTGATCGAACACTTGGCTGAATTTTGATGTTCTTCTTTGATCAATCAGCTGATCCACTCCAACGACTTGTTTTTCACCAATGCTTGATGAATCCAATCTAATCCTCCAATTGAATCTTCAAATCTTCCAAGGAATGATCAAGCAAAATCGAAAACCTCTTCAAACCTTGATGAAAACTGTGAGCACCTCTTCAATATATGATCAACTTTTGATCATGTAAACAAAGTGGATTTGCACCTCTAATGATAGATCCACTCTTCCTCTTTGATTATCACTCAAGATCTATGGTTATAGTCTAAATTTAAGTATGAATCTAAGAGAGAATTTGAGAGATGAAGAGAGAAAACTTGGAGGAAAAAAATTTTGGATTTTTGATCTTAAAAAGAAAGATGGCTGAAAATGCGATCACTTGTGTGAAGCGGTTATTATGTGGTATTTAAAGTGCGATCCTTGCCAACTTGGATGCTTAGTTGGCAAGATGGTTTTGGAGGAAAGAATCTAGACTATTCTCTTCAAAATATCTTAGCCTCCACGGCATCCAAGTTGCAATTTATGTGGCATTTTAATTAACTATTTAATTAAAGTGTTACAGAGATTCAAATTAACTTTAAATACCTAATTTATTTTCCCTCCATATCTAAATTATCTTCTTGAATTAATTAATTCAACTATTGAAATTAATTGAATCAAATTAACTATTAGTTCAATTAAAATAATTTGACTCTTCAAATTAATCTATTCAAGAAGACTAATTTTGACTTTTAGTCAAAATCTCTCTTTCTTTGCCTAAATATAATTTAGACGTTTTCTCTAATCCAATTAGAGAATATCTACTTAGATTCATACCGTGACTAAATTGAGGAAGGCGTGTGTCCCATTAGGTTCATCAATTAATTAGACATGGTACCCAATCTACATAGAATTAATCACCTATAGAATTAATCTCTATGAATTCTATGGTACCCAATGTCCATAGTCGATGTCTAACCACAAGACTATGGAGCCTAATTTATTGGTGAATTAATTGTGGTGCGAACCTCATCTACTTACGTGTGCCGTGCAAATACGATCCCTCCATTTTTCATCTCCCGATTATGGCCTAGGGTTAAGATATTTTCGGCGTCCCTAATAGCCAAATAACTATGCATCTATTCTTAACGATTGATTTGTTTGTGTTCTCGACTTTGGAAACTCTTTTCCAAATTGATACACCACCTTGCGCAAGAATTTTTCTGAATCGAATCATTATAGAAAACATAGGGGATATACTCGTTCATCAAGACAAGGAAACAGATCCTATCTAAGAACTCACAAACCTCTATGCGTAGATAGCTTACACCCAACGTGCACCTCATATGATCCGCTAATCAGTGATCGAGATGCACATCAAAGAACAAGGACCTACCATAAGGTTACCATAGTCTCTCAAGTTTGAGGACTAATTATACACACTATCGTAAGATAGAGAATAATCCATCATCAAATCCCACTACGACTATCTCATGGAATTCTCTATGTTGGGTCTCTCAGTAAACATATTCTTCTAACAAGTACCCATTAATATGTACCGGTGTCAACTACATTGATTACCCATGAAACGGGACAATGATTCAACTCCTCGAATCATGCATTGTTCGTGCAAGTCTATTCAAATCCAAGATGCCCTCGTGTCAAAGATTCTATGACTTGGAGAATTTAAGATCAAGGCATCTAGAAACCGGTTTCATGATTACCATGATATACGTGACCTAGCCTCATAGCCTTATATGATCTAGATAACTTCTTTCATATCGATTGTTGATGACACAATTTACGAGAATATGAAGAAGATGGCCATTTTATTTATATTGCAAAAATAAGACTGTTTATGCAAGAGCAGTAATTACAAAGCCAAATCTAATTGGCTGCAGGGCACTACCCTAGCACGAGTGATAGGCCACCAAGGTATAAGATGACAGCTCGTTGTAGAGTAACACCACCAGAGCCCCCGATACAGTTTCATGCACCTGACGTCAACCTCGCATGGGTGGATAGGCAACTGGCCAAACTTGAACGGATAGGAGAGGGAAGGAAGAAATAGGAAGAGAAGGATGAAGAGGATCCGAAGGAAGATTCTAACTACGTTGTGAGAGAATAAATAGGATGTCGGCTAGTAAATATGTTTTGGTGCTATCTACGTGCGACTTGCTTGTTATGACTACTACATGTTGTGACAACTTTTTGATATAGCATGTAATATTTTGACTCGGGTATAGCATAGGTAGTTAGGCTTAATATGACAAATGTGAGTTGTATAAACCATCTTGGTTTTTGACTGACTTTTGACAAAATGGTTTTGTAATCAATCATGACGATAAGTGACTGAACTTTTAGTGCCCTATGTTGAATTCTTGGCATTTTGATATTTGGGAAATGATAAAACAACAAAAATTTACTAAGTATAGTAGCTTTTCTATGATTTAAGCAAATCATGGCAACTATGGGAAACATATCTAATAATGGACAATCCAGGAAGCGCGATAGACCATGTAGACTGTTGTTCGAAGAACTCCAAGCTCTTGAAACACTAAACAACATAGAAAATGCAATACCACAAAACGAACCATGTGAACAAATGCCGATTGAGGAAAATAGGCTAGTTGCAGAACAATTCGTTGCAATGTTTCAACAATTCATGAACTACTGTTAACAACTAACGAGGGAAGAAAACCAAAGACGAGGTAATGATGAGGACTCAGATGACAAGTCATTAACTATATTTCTTTAATTCGCCGTAATTCAAAGGCGAACCAAATGACCAAAAGGGAGAATCATGGATCCGCGAAGTGAAAAGATTTTCTGAGTCCTAGATTACTCGGAATATCAACAAGTTAAAAGATGCAGCATACCATTAGTGGTGGGCAATAGAACAACAATGGAAAAGAGAGGAAACCGAGTGGACATGGAAAGAATTCAAAATTGAATTTATGAGGAAGTTCGTACCTCAGGTTGTTCGAGATATGAGGGAAAGAGAATTCATGAATTTAATTCAAAAGAATACGACGGTGGCTGAATTCAAGGTAGAATATAACAGATTAATCCAGTATGTGCCTCACATACTCGTGGATGGGGAAAGGAGAATGAAAAGATTCATGGAAGGCCTTAAGCTTGAATTGAATCAAGCTTTAGCTACTGTGACCTCCCGAACTATGACTGGGCAGTAGAAAAAGTAATGCAATTGGAGGTGGAGTTTCAAGAACTCCGAAAAATCGATGAGAAAATGAAAAGGAAATGGATTGGAAAGTTCGACTACGACAAGGGAAAATAGGGTTTCTTTGGGAAGAAAACAAAGACAATGGTGGGAAATTCAAACCCACCAATTAACAAAGGAAAAGACCTTTATACCGCTTCCAATTATGAGAAAAGGAACTGTGATTTCTGTGGAGGCACCAATCACATAGAAGATAGGTGCTTAAAGGATTGTGGAAGCCCTCTGCACATGCAAAAGTATTGCCCAAGCAACCTTATAGACAATAATCCTAGAGTTCAGAACTAGCAACAATAGTAAAACCTCGAAGGACGCCCACCGGACCAATAGTTAGAATCATGGATTCGCGAAGTGAAAAAGATATTTCGAGTCCTAGATTACTTGGAATATCAACAAGTATGCTACCTTCTTATTAGAAGATACAGCATACCATTAGTGGCGGGTAATAGAACGGAAATGGGAAAGAGAAGAAACCGAGGGGACATGGAAAGAATTCAAAATTGAATTTATAAGGAAGTTTGTACCTTAGGTTGTTTGGGATATGAGGGATAGAGAATTCATGAATTTGATTCAAAGGAATATGACGGTAGTTGAATATGAGGTAGAATATAACCGATTAACTAAATATGCACCTCGTATACTCGTGGATGAGAAAAGAAGAATGAAAAGATTCGTAGAAGGCCTTAAGCCTGAATTGAGATGAGCTTTAGCTATTGTGACTTCCCAATCTACGACTGGGCAGTGGAAAAAGTAATACAGTTGGTGATGAGTTTCAAAAACTCCGAAAGATCGATGAGAAGAGAAAAGGAAAATAAACTGGAAAATTCAACTACGATAAGGGAAAAAAGGGTTTCTTTGAGAAGAAACCAAAGATAATGGTAGGATATTCAAGCCTACCAATTGACAAAGGGAAAAGTCCTTATACCGCTTCCAATGATAGGAAAACGACCTGTGGTTTCTATAGAGGCACCAATCATATAGAAGATAGGTGCTAAAAAAAACAGGGAAGATGTTTTATTGTGGAAGCACTCTGCACGTGCAAAATGATTGCCCGAACAACCGTATGGACAGTAATCCTAGAGTTTAGAACCATCAACAGCAGAACCCGATAGGATGCCCACAGGTTAAGGCCAGAGCATATGCCTTGTCAAGAGAAGAAATGATGGGCCCTATTTAGGTAGTGGAAGCTAAGGTCCTAATATGTAATTTTTTATGTAAGGCTTTATCTGATGCTTGTGCTACCCATTCTTTCATATAATTAAGAACTTATGGAAACCCCTTATGAGGTGCACACAACTGTAGGAGATTGTTGCACCACTTGAATTAGATTTCCAAACTGTCCTGTGGTCATAAAGAACTAGAATACATCGTTCACTTGATTGAACTACCTACCCAGGAATATGATTTTATCTTAAAAATGGATTGGTTATACCAACACCAAGCTGCGGTAGAGTGTTTTGCCAAAACAATCAAATGGGTACTAGAATCAAGGTCAGTACTACTAATAGTCTCAAATGGGATGGTTCAATTACCATCTCGGTAGTGAAAACTCGAAAGGTTATGAGGAAGGATAGACAGGGATTCCTAGCTTATTTAATCAATAAGTCTCATGATAAAGTCAATCTGGAAGATGTAAAAGTAGTTTGTAAATTTTTCAAAATATTATTCCCTAAGGAGTTAAATTCACTACCCTCCGACCGGGAGATAGAATTTGTAATAGAAACTATTCATAGGGTAGCTCCATATTCAAAAACTCCCTACAGGATGTCAGTAGTAGAATTGAAGGAACTAAGAGAATAATTGGAGGAGCCGTTGGATAAAAGATTTATCTGACCAAGTTCTTCTCTTTGGGAAGCTCCAGTACTGTTTGTGCAAAAGAAATATGGCACATTGAGAATGTGCATGGATTATCAAGAATTGAATAAGGTAACTACTGAAAACAAATACCCTTTACTACACATTGATGAGTTGTTCGATCATTTGCAAGGTTGTGCGGTGTGCTCGAAGTTGGATCTAAGATAAGGGTATTATCAGTTGAAAATTCGAGAGATAAGCATCCTAAAAGTAGTATTCAATTCGCGGTATGGGCACTTTGAATTTGTAGTAATGCCATTCGGATTAACAAATGCCCCTACAACATTTATGTACTTAATGTATCACATGTTTCATCCATATCTTGACTACTTTGTGGTAATTTTCATAGATAGCATTTTGTTGTATTCTAAATCGAAGGAAGAGCATAAAAAACATTTCCAAATTGTTCTTCAAATCCTCAAGGATCATCAACTACGTTCCAAATTCAGTAAATGTGAATTTTGGTTACAAAGGTAACTTTTCTGGGGCATATAATCTCCCAAAATGGTCTCGAAGTTGATCCGGACAAAGTGGTGGTAGTAACTACTTGGAGTGAGAAGTTTTTTGGGGCTAGTTGGATACTATCACAAGTTTATTCAAGACTTCTCTAAGATAATTGGTCCTCTTACCAATTAACCCAGAAAGATTAGCCATTTGTCTAGAGCCAGCAATGTGAGGAAAATTTCTCGGAATTGAAAAAGAGACTAACCTCAGCACCAATACATGCATTGCTAGATAGGTAAGAAGAATTACTATTTATACCGATGCCTCCAAGGATCTGGAGCTGGCAGCTATAATCTTTGCTTTAGCCAAGTGGTGGCATTACTTATTCGGTGCCAAATTAGAGGTATTCACAGACTACAAAAGTCTCAAGTATATTTTCAATAGAAGAATATAAACTTGAGATAGCGAAGGCGGATGAAATTTCTAGAAGATTATGAATTCACCATCGCCTACCATCTTGATAAAGCAAATGTTATAGCCGCTGCCCTAAGTTGGAAGGGGAGACTAGCAAATCTAAATATGTATCCAAAATTGTACGACAAAATCAGAAAGGCTCAGGAGGAGAATGAATGGGTACAAAAACTCAAAGTGACAATGAACTCACAAATGGAGTCAAAATTCAGAATTGAAGCCGATGAAATACTCCAATTTCGGAATAGCGTGTGTGTCCCAGCAAAGATGCGTGAAAAAGTATTATCATCTGTTGGTACATCCAAGAAGAAGAAAAATGTATCGAGACTTGAAATAAAAGTTTTGGTGGAATGGAATGAAACGAGATGTAATAGACTACATTTAGAAATGTTTGATTTGTTAGCTGGTGAAAATAGAGCATCGAAGACCATCCGGGAAACTACAGCCACTTTCAATCCCAAGCTGGAAATGTGATCAAATCGCAATGGACTTTGTAGTTGGATTACTTTTAGTAAGAGGAGGATGCGACAGTATTTGGGTCATAGTGGATAGACTCACAAAGTCTGCACACTTCCTTCTAGTTAAGACCTAGGACAATATTGAGAAACTTGCATAGATATATATTAAGGAAATCATTAGACTTCATGACATTCCACAAAGTATCGCCTCTAACGGAGACCCAAAATTTACATTAAGATTATGGAAAAGTCTACAAGAACATTTGGGATTGAAATTGTGGTTTAGCACGGCTGCCTATCCTCAAGTATACATTCTTACAAATTTGTACTTTCATTGAACATTATAATCTTAATCTAACTTCCTCAAACAGAAGCCTTCATTATAAGTTCAAATAAACTACATTCCCAAAACATTACAACTGTGGTTATAGATTTACAACTAAAACCTGCATAACACAAAACCATAAGTTCCCAAGCCAAGTTAAATTTCAAAATTCAATCACCTAGATATGGTAAAATATTATCATAAGTCCACCGACTTAGTAAGAATTATGGCTAGGAACAGGTAAGGTAAAGAATCAATGGAAAAAAATGGCTGTAGTAATACCAAGTTCAAAGGATATCAACAATCAATAAATGACTGTAAGTCTGATTCAAAATTTCAATAAACCACAGCTGAATTAATCAATACGCTTGAATGCCAAATCAATTAATATGATCAAACCATATAATCAATGGCCAATATCAATCAATCAAGTAGAAATGACAGAACGATTATTTGGTAGATAAGTTACCGTTATCACTCCCAAATGTAAACAAATAACATCCTTATTCTTTCACAAGTCCTCACCTTCGAGTGGCCACTCAGAGGGGGCAACCCATTTGAACGTATAAGTAGACATATTCGACTTCTTATCTTGGACCAATTTCTTGGAAAGCTTAACTCCAAGATAATCTTGGAACTATTTATCAATAGGGAAACCCTACTGAAGACTGGCTAACAATCTTGGTAGAGTAGTGCCCAGCATCTAATTAGATTTGGCTTGTAATAACTGCTCTTGTGTAAACGATCTTATTTTTACAATATGAATGAAATGACCATCTTCTTCATATCCTCATCAATTGTCTCATCAACAATTGATATGGAAGAAGTCTTCTAGATCATATAAGGCTATGAGACTACGTTACGCATATGATGGTGATCATGAAATTGATCTCCAGATGTTTTGATCTTAAATTCTCCAAGTTATAGAATCTTTGATATGAGGACATCTTAGATTCAAACAGACTTGCACTAACGATGCATAATTCAAGGAGTTGAATTATTATCCTGTTTCATGGGTAATCGATGTAGTTGAGACCGGTGTATATTAATGGGTGCTTGTTAGAAGAACAAGTTCACTGAGAGATTCAACATAGAGAATTCCATGAGATAGCTATAGTGGCATTCGGTGATGGAGTATTCTCTATCTTATGACAGCGTATATAATTAGTCCTTAGACTTGAGAGACCATGACAACCTTATAATAGGTCTTTATTCTTTGATGTGCATCTCGATCATTTATTAGCGAATCACATGAGGCTCGCGTTGGGTACAAGTTATCCATGCATAGAAGTTTGTGAGTTTCGAAAAAGAATACGTTTTCTCGTCTTGATGAACGAGAATATCTCCTATGTTTTCTATGATGACTGATTCAAGAAAATCCTTGCTCAAGATGGTATGTCGATTTGGAAAGGAGTTTCCAAAGTCAAGGACACAAACAAATCAATTATTAAGAATAGATGCACAGTCATTGGGCTATTAAAGATGCCGAAAATATCTTAACTCTAGGCCATAATCTAGAGATGAAAAATGGAGGGACCATATTTGCACGGCACGCGTAAGTGGATGAGATTCATAGCACAATTAATTCACCAATAAATTGGGCTTTATAGGCTTGTGGTTAGACATTGACTATAGAAATTTGGTGCTCTAGAATTAATAGAGATTAATTCTATGAGTGATTATTTGAATTGTTTAATTAATCGTAAAAGTTACAAGCCCATGTCTAATTAATTGATGAAGCTAATGGGTCACACACTTTTCTCGATTAAGTCACGATATGGATTTAAAGTGGAGATTCTCTAATTAGATTAGAGAAAATCGCCTAAATTAGATTTAGGCAAAAGAAGGAAGAATTTTGATGAAAAGTCAAAATTGGTCCTCTTGAACACATTAATTTGAAGAGTTAAATTATTCTAATTAAATTAATGGTTAATTTAATTCAATTAATTTTAATAGTTGAATAAATTGATTCAAGAAGGCAATTTAAATTATGAGGGAAATTACAATAAGTATTTAAAGCTAATTAGAATCCATGTAGCACTTTAATTAATCGTTAACTAAAATGCCACATAGATTACCCAACTTGGATGCCAAGTGAGCCAAGATATTTTGAAGAGAAGAACATAGATTTTTCCCTCGAAAATCACCTTGCCAACTAGGCATCCAAGTTGACAAGGATTACACTTTGAATACCTCCCCTAAACTATCTCAGACAATTCTGCCACTTCAATTTTTAGATAAAAAATGATGCTGAAAATTTTCCTTGCTCAAGTCCTCTTCATCTCTCTCCAAAAATTCATACTTAGATATAATCAATAGATCAAGTGACATTCAAAGAGGAAGAGTGGATCAATATTAGAGGTGTGAATCCACATCATCTTAGAGATCAAAGGTTGATCATCCATGCCTCATAGTTCACGATTTTGAAGTAAAATTGATCAAGATTTGGAGAAAATCTTTGATGCTTGGAGTGGATTAAGGAGTTGATAAAGTTGAGAGAACAAGTTTCGGTCTCTTGAGGCTGTTTCGGTCAAACTTAACATTCAACGATCAAGGTTGGTTTTCTCATTTTTAATCTAAATTATATGCTCATATGTAGTTCCTTTAAAGGTTTAGGCATTGATTCATGTTGATGAATGTATGTTTGTGTTGTGTTTTTGTTTTGATTTAGCCTAATCTTCACTTTCAAGTGGTATTCGAGGAGTTAAATACATTTTACCCCCCTGTATTATTGCAAAAGGGAAGATTAGTCCCTATTTTTTTCTAATTGTAAGATATACCCCTATATTAACGTTAAACAAATTATGTAGTTCAAAAATACTCTCATATAACCAAGCAATAAGGACCTTATGACCTGGTTATTCCAAAATACAGGGAGGTATGTTGCAATTAAAAAATACAAGGGGATAATCTTCCCTTTCGTAATAATACAGGGGGTACAATATATTTTTCCCGGTATTCGAGCCAAATCATATGAGCTAGTTTTTAGATTTATTAAAACATTAATTCACGTGATGAATTGATGTGGATTTAGTGATTTTGATTTAATCTAATGAATTGGAAGTCATTAGATCATGTTTGTGGCTTGGATATATGTGAACTATATGATAATTAATGCTATATGTTGATCTAGCATGATTTGAATTCGATTTGATTGAATGTTGAAGTTGTTGGTGTTGATCTTGATGTTAGATGTATAATTAATTGTTTTGAAATTGTTTTAAGACTCTTAAGAGATCACTGTACATGTATTAGATTAGATCTAGTATGATTTGGATAAAAAATTACATGAATTAGAGCATGAAAAACATGTTGGGAACATGTTGAGTTTTCTCGAAAACTGATTGTAGTAACCTCCGGGTTTGATATGTTTTCGTGCATTATATGGCTTTGTTTTTATTCTCCTTGATTTTCTAAATCATCTATCATGTGTTGCAACCTATAGTTTAAATTTGGTAATTTTTGGAAATAAGGAGAAGTTTCTAAAAATCTATGAATATGCACTGCCAATCAGACCCGAATGTATATTACATTCTACACTGACCTTACAGATATAAAATTATTTTGTGCTCTAGTTGATGTTGTTTTCATGATTCTTGATTTTCTAAGTCATCTAAGATGCATTGGGAACCTTTGGTTCAAATTTGGTGATTTTTGAAATTAAGGATAATTTATTAGAAGTTTTGGAATAGGGGCTGCTGGTCAAACCCGTGGCTAATTTTGAATCTGCTAATTGAAATTTTAATGATGTTTTGATCCAATTTATGATGTAATTTGATCTTCTATAGCATTTTAAATCATCTCCAAAATGTTGGCGGGTTTTAGAAACTTTTAGATGATTTAAAAGCTAAGTTTAATTCCACATTTAATTAATGATTTACATTGAACAATTTTCAGTGGCAAAATAGTGGCATGCGATGCACTAGTTTGTTTTTCATTATATGTTCACGTGATGAATGTTTAATTAATTATTGTTAATTTAATTTTAAGTATTTTTGTGATGGATATTTGATGTTGAATGGATGTATGGGATAATTATGAACCTCATTAAAATGGTTTTAATAAATTGATTTGTTAATTGGGTTTGTAATTAAATGGAATTTGCATGCCTCCTTTCCATCTTATAATGAGAGTAGATTTAGGATGATGAGGTCTTTTTTTTCCTTTGATTGAAGGTCATCTATGCAGGTATATCTTGTAATTAAGAAGAAGATGATGAAGGAGTTCAAGACATGAAGGCCATGTATGAATGGTGATGTATATGTAACAGATAGGATCTATTCATTTAATTACTCACCTAAATCACTAAGTAATGCACTAATGGCTCTAAGTGCATTATTTGATCAAGGCTCATAATCATCTACCCTAGGAGCATGCTAGGTTGTTTTACTTACTTATTTATGATTATTATCCTTGTAATGTATGGTGATGCATGCCTAGAATAGATAACGTAAATAAGAGTAAATAAAATATTGATGAGGTCTTGGCATTTATTCAAAAACCCTTACCTAGGAAGTCTAATTATTTTTCGCAAGAAAATTATATTAAATTATAATGGACAAATTAAATTGGATTTAATGTTCCATACCTTCCACCAACATGAGATGCTACGGGCGGGAACATTGGCTACGTCTTGTGGGACATCCCTACTTGGAAAGTTGTGATCACTACTTCAAGCATGTGGTGCTCTTTTAATTAGTTTGATTATGGCATTGGCTACGTCTTGTGGGATGACCATAATTAAGTTAATTGTAAAGAAGAATTGGTGGGTCAAACTTGACATCGAATAGTATAGATGACTACGTCTCGTGGGTCTATACGAAAGATGAGGCAAAATATTTTTAAGGGTTGCATATATGATGTAATTGGTAAAGTAAGTTACCTATCTAAAGAGTTATTTATAGATGGTAATATCTTGTGGGTCTATGAATAATTTCCAAGGGCCTTAAAACCCACTGGAAAATATGATTTCCCCAATTTTATGAGAGGGCATAAAATTTGAAGAAAATAATGGGAGGTAACTAATGATACAAGACTATATCATTTTAAATAATATTGCACAAATAAATGCTTCTATTTTCTTCTTCGCTTTTGTAGATTTTTTAAATTAACAAATTCAAATGGATAAAAATCCACTCTCTGTTATTTTGGAAGCTAATAAATTCACCGATCCCAACTATAGTGATTGGTTTCGAAATCTAAAAATTATTCTTGATTCCTAAAAGAGTACTTATGTTTTGACTCAAAGTCCCTCTAATACCATCCCCGATGATGCAACGGAGGACATGCAGGAAGCCGTCAATCGTTGGCGGGAAAATTATTTTCAAACTCGATGTCTAATATTGGCACCGATGTCAAGTAAGTTTTAAAGGTTTCATGAGCACATGAAGCATGCTAGTGAGATACACATGCACTTGGAGGAATTATACTCAGCGCAAATGCGTTTTGAATGTTATAGCACCTCCAAGGAATTGTTTAGGACCTGAATGGTTGAAGGATCAAGTGTTGATGAGCATGGTTAAAAAATAATTTCTTTAATTGAAAAGCTCAGGAAACTTGATGTTGTTATAGATAATGATCTTTACATAGACTTAATCCTTCAATCATTGCTAAGCTCATTAGACCAATTCGTCATGAATTTCAATATGAGTAAACTCAAAGTGATGGTTAACGAGCCTGTTAATATGCTTGTCACTTTAAATACCTAAATTTATTTCCCTCCTGTTTTAATTTATCTTCTTGAATCAATTAATTCAACTATTGAAATTAATTGAATCAAATTAACAATTAATTCAATTAGAATAATTTGACTCTTCAAATTAATCTATTCAAGAAGACCAATTTTGACTTAAGTCAAATATTTTGACTTTTAGTCAAAAATCTCTCTTTATTTGCCTAAATCCAATTTAGACGATTATCTCTAATCCAATTAGAGAATCTCCACTTAGATTCATACCGTGATTAAATCGAGGAAGGCGTGTGACCTATTAGGTTCATCAATTAATTAGACATGGGCTTGTAACTCTTTACGATTTATAATTAATTAAACCATTTAATTAATTACCTATAGAATTAATCTCTATTAATTCTATAGTACCCAATCTCCATAGTCGATGTCTAATCACAAGTCTATGGAACCCAATTTATTGGTGAATTAATTGTGGTGCGAAGTCATCTATTTACGCGTGCCGTGCAAATACAGTCCCTCCGTTTTCTATCTCCCGATTATGGCCTAAGGTTAAAATATTTTCGGCGTCCCTAATAGCCCAATAACTATGCATCTATTCTTAATAATTAATTCGTTTGTGTTCTCGACTTTGGAAAGTCCTTTCCAAATCAACAGACCACCTTACGCAAGGATTTTCTTGAATCAAACCATCATAGAAAATACAGAAGATATACTCGTTCATCAAGATGAGAAAACAGATCCTTTCTTGAAACTCACAAATCTCTATGCGTAGATAGCTTGCACCCAAAGTGTATATCATATGACTCGCTAATTAGTGATCGAGACGTATATCAAAGAATAAAGACCTACCATAAGGTTACCATGGTCTTTCAAGTCCAAGGACTAATTATATGCACTATCGTAAGATAGAGAATAATCCATTACCGAATGCCACTATGGCTGTCTCATAGAATTCTTCATGTTGGGTCTCTCAGTAAACGTGTTCTTCTAACAAGTACCCACTAACATGCACCGATGTCAACTACATCCATTACCCATGAAACGGGGCAATGATTCAAATCCTTGAATCATGCATCGTTAGTGCAAATCTATTCGAATCCAAAATGCCCTCGTGTCAAGGATTCTATGACTTGGAGAGTTTAAGATCAAGATATCTAAAGACTAGTTTAATAATTATCATCATATGCGTGACCTAGCCTCATAGCCTTATATGATCTAGAGGACTTCTTTCATATCGATTGTTCATGAGATAATTTACGAGAATACAAAGGAGATGGCCATTGCATTTATATTGCAAAATAAGATTGTTTACAGAAGAGCAGTAATGACAAAGCCAAATCTAATTTGGCTGCGGGGCACCACTCTAACAAGTAACAGCTCGTAACACTTAGAGTGTGTGCTACATCCAGTCTCGTATATATCATAACATATATTACGCTTTTTATTGCCAAAGCATAAGGGACTTGAGATATCTTACTTCTCTCTTCTTCTGTCTTAGACACCCTAGACTTAGAGAGATATAGATCATGTCTCATTGGGAGGTATTCTCTCGTAGATTCCTCCATACTAAACCACTTTAGTATTTTGTCTGTGTACGATGCTTGGGAGAGGCCCATCATCCTTTTTTATCAATCTCTGTAGATCTATATTTTTAATATAAAGGATGTTTTTTCCTAGGTCTTTCATGGAGAACTGCATAGATAATCACACTTTTGTATACTTTAACATATCATTCTCATTCCCAATGAGAAGTATATCATCGACATGAAGCACCAAGAATTGGATCGAACTACTATTTTCTTATACATGCATGGTTCATACACATTTTTTATGAAGCCAAATTTTTTTACTGTCTTATCAAAACGTATGTTCCAATTTCAGACACTTATTTTAGTCTATAAATGGACCTTTGGAGTTTGAAAACCTTTTACTCGCTTTCACTGGATATGAAGCCCTCCAATGTTAGGGTAATGCCCTGTGGCCAATAGGTTTTGAAAAACTACTCATGTGTAAACGATCTTATATTTCCAATGCAAATGATATGGCCATCTTCTTCATTTTTTTAATATTGTCTCATCAATAATAAATATGAAAGAAGTCATCTGCATCAAATAAGACTACAAGGTTAGGTCACGCATATGATGTTGGTCATGAAATTAGTCTTTGAAAGTCTTGATCTTAAATGTTTCAAGTCATAGAATTTTTAATATGAAAACATCTTAGATTCGGATAGACTTGCACTCACGATAAATAATTCAAAGAGTTGAATTATTGCCTCATTTCATGAACAATCGATGTAGTAGGCATTGGTGGTGCATGTTAGTAGATGCTTGTTAGAGAACAAGTTCACTAAAAGACCCAACATAGAGGAGTCCATGAGATAGCCATAGTAGCATTTAGTGATGAAATATTCTTTATCTTACGATAGTGAATATTATTAGTCCATAGACTTGAGGACCATGCTAATCTTATGGTAGGTCCTCATTCTTTGATGCGTGTCTCGATCATTTTTGAGCGAATTATATGAGATGCACTTTGGGTACAAACTATCCGCGTATAGAGGTTTGTGAGTTCTAAGATAGGATCTATTTTCTTGTCTTGATGAACAGAAGATCTCTTTTATTTTTCTATGATGACTCGATTCAAGAAAATCCTTGCACAAGGTATTGTGTCGATTGAAAAAGGACTTTCCAAAGTTGAATTCACAAACGAATCGATCATCAAGAATAGAGGCATAATTATTGGGCTATTAGGGATGCAAAAAATATCTTATCCTAGGCCACAATCGATAGACGAAAAACAAAAGAACTGTACTTGCACGTTATGCGTAAGTAGGTAAGGTTCACATCACAATTAATTCACCGATAAATTGGGCTTCATAGGCTTATGGTTAGACATCGAGTATGGGATTGGGTATGTTGAATTAATAGAGATTAATTCTATGAGTGACTCATTAAAATATTTAGTTAATCATAAATTATAATAGTTACGAGCCCATGTCTAATTAATTGATGAACCCAATGGGTTACACGCCTTCCTTGCATAAGTCACGAGATGAATTTAATGAAGATTTTCTAATTAAATTAGAGAAAGTCGCCTAAATTAGATTTAGACAAAGGAAGAAAAATTTTGACTAAAAGTCAAAATATTTGATTAAAGTTAAAAGTGGGTCTTCTTGGATAGAGTAATTTGAAAAGTCAAATTATCCTAATTAAATTAATTATTACTTTAATTTAATTAATTTCAATAATTGAATTTAATTAATTCAAGAGGAAAAGTTATATTAAGAGGGAAATTTTAATTGGTGCTTGAGCGTAGTTGGAAACCGTTTGACATTTTAATTAGTTGTTAATTAAAATGCCACATGGATATATCGAATTTGGATACAATTGGGCCAATGATATTTGAAGAGAAGAATTTAGACTCATCCTTCCAAAATATATTTCCAACTAAGCATGCCAAGTGAGGTATAAATGGTCCCTTTTTACACTTTAAATGTCACATTTTCGTTGCCACTTTAGAGCATTTTTTCAGCTGAAAAATTAGATCCAAATAACTTCCTCTTAGCTATCTTCATCTTTCTCATTCTCTCCATAAAATTCATGCTTGAATCTCTCTTCTAACCAAGATCTAATTGACAAATTCAAAGAAGAAAAGTGGATCAACATTGAATGTGTGAATCCATACTTGATTAGAGAATCAAGGATTGCATATCAAGATCAAAGAAGCTTTCGGTCATAAGCTTGAGAAGTTTCGGTCATTGCTCATTGAGAAAAACTTAAAGAGCTGATCAAGTTTTGTAGAGAGGATCCTTCAAGCTTTATGTGGATCAAGAGGTTGATCAAAGTTCAAGTTCAAGTTTCAGATCACATTAAGGAGAGTTTCACGGTGCTTATTCCTTGCTTGGATCAAGGTAATTTTTCTCTCCTTCAATCTAAAATCTATGCTTATATGAGGATTCTTGAAAGATTTAGGGTTTGATTCATTTTAATGAATGTGAATTTAAATTTATTTCACTATGTTATGATTTGATTTATGCTTATCCTTCATTTTCAAGTGGTATCCATGCTAATCATATGAGCTAGTTTTTAGATTCATTGAAAACAATGATTCATGTGATGAATTGATGTGAATTTGGTGATCTCGATTCAATTTGATTAATTGGAGGTCACTAAATTATGTTTGTGGCTTGAATTTATGTGAATTATGTGATGATTGTTGCTATATTGTGATCTAGCAATCCTATGATTCAATATGATTGAATGATGAACTTGTATTGCACTTTGTTGATTAGATTTGGAATTCGATTTGTCAATGAGATCAAGTTGATTTTAAATTTGTTTAAAACATGTTGGAGATCATGATACATGTATTAGATTAAATCTAAGTTGATTTGGATAAAAAATACACATATTATAGCATCAAATTGGAAAATAATAAACGGTTTTGCTTTGCCGTTAAAAAACAAATTCTGTCTCTTTATTCATGCTTCAATTCCATGCCTTAATTTGTGTTATTCTAGTGTTCTTTGATTTTTTTACATATTCTCCAATGTGTTGGGAACTTTTGAGTGTCAAAAGATATTAGAGTAGCGCCCTGCAGCTTATAAGTTTTGGCTTGTAAAACTACTCATGTATAAATGATCTTATTTTTTCAATGTGAATGATATGGCCATCTTCTTCATATTTTTGAATATTGTCTTATCAACAATAAATATGGAAGAAGTCCTCTAGATCATATAAGGCTATGGGGCTAGGTCACCCATATGATGGTAATCATGAAATTAGTTTATGAAAGTTTTGATCTTAAATATTTCAAGTCATAAAATCTTTGACACGAGGATATCTTAGATTCAGATAGACTTACACTAACGATGCATAATCCAAAGAGTTGAATTATTGCCCCATTACATGGACAATCGATATAGTGGACACTGGTGCATGTTAGTGGGTGCTTATTAGAGAACAGGTTCACTAAAGACTCGATATAGAAAATCCATAAGATAGCCGTAATGGCATTCAGTGGTGGAATATTCTCTATCTTACGATAGTGCATATTATTAGTCCTTAAACTTGAGGGACCATGG
Organism: Handroanthus guayacan; assembly: GCA_014898755.1. Lineage (NCBI taxonomy): Eukaryota > Viridiplantae > Streptophyta > Magnoliopsida > Lamiales > Bignoniaceae > Handroanthus > Handroanthus guayacan. The sequence goes on along the minus strand of JACFYI010000896.1, from coordinate 246,626 downwards.
TAACCTTATGGTAGGTCTTTATTTTTTGATGTGCGTCTCAACCACTTTGGACCGAGTTGCATGAGATGCATGTTAGGTACAAGCTATCTATGCATAGAGGTTTGTGAGTTCCAAGAAAATATCTGTTTCCTTGTCATGATGACCAAGATCTCCTATGTTTTCTATGATAGCTCGATTCAAGAAAATTCTTGCATAAGGTGGTTGATTTGGAAAGGAGTTTCCAAAGACAAGATTACAAACAAACTTATCATTAAGAATAGAGGCATAGTTATTGGGCTTTTAAAGACGCCAAAGATATCTTAACCCTAAGCCACAATTAGGAGATAGAAAACAGAAGTACCGTATTTGCATGGTATACGCAAGCAAGTAAGGTTTACACCACAATTAATTCACCAATAAATTAGGCTCTATATGCTTGTAGTTAGACATCAACTATGGAGATTGGACGCTCTTGAATTAATAGAGATTAATTCTATGAGTGATTAATTAAAGTGTTTTAATTAATTAAAAATTGTAAAAGTTATGAGCTCATGTCCAATTAATTGATGACCCTAATGGGCCACACGCCTTCCTCAAGTAAGTCACGAAATGAATTTAATGGAGATTTTTAATTAGATTAGAGAAGATCGTCTAAATTAGATTGAGGCAAATGAAGGAAAATTTTGAATAAAAGTCACAATATTTGGCCAAAGTCAAAGTAGGTCTTCTTGGATAGAGTAATTTGAAGAGTCAAATAAGTCTAATTTAATTAATTGTTAATTTAATTTAATCAATTTCAATAGTTGAATTTAATTAATCCAGGAAGAAGAATTAAATATGAGGAAATTTTAATTAGTATTTATAACTAGTTGGAGACCATGTGCCACTTTAATTAATTATTAATTAAAATGCCATATGGATGTATGTAACCTAGATGCTAAGTGAACCAATGATATTTGAGAGGAAAGAATCTAGATTCTTAATCTTCATCTTCTTCCTCTCTTTCACCATTAAAGTTCATCTTTAGTTTCTTCTTTAACCATAAACTAGAGTGACAATTCAAAGAGGAAGAGTGAATCAACATTAGAGGTGTAATCCACATTTGATTAGTGAATCAAAGTTGGAGATCCAAGTGGAGTTGCTCACGACAATCACATCTTTTGGAAGAAAAAGCTTCGGCCATTGGAGCCTTGAGGAAAACTTGGTGATTTGATTCAAGCGTGGAGTGAGTTCATCAAGTGTTAGTAAAGATCAATCCATTGAGGGAAGAAATCTCAAGTTTCGGTTCACTTGAAGAGAAGTGTTTGGCCAAGCTCATTTCCATTGAATCAAGGTGATTCTTCTCTCTTTTAATTTTAAATCTATGCCCATATGAGAATTCTTGAAGGATTTAGGCTATGACTCATGTTGATGAATGAAATTTTCAATTTTATTCCACTGTATTTTGTTTTGATTTATGCCTATCCTTCACTTTCAAGTGGTATTCGAGCTAAATCATATGAGTTAGTTTTTAGATTCGTTAAAATATTGATTCATGTGATGAATAGATGTTAAATTTGGTGGTCTTAATTCAATTTGATGAATTAGAGATTACAAAATAGTGCTTGTGGCTTGGATCTATGTAGATTATGTGATAATTGACGCTAAATGTTGGTCTAGCATGTTTTTTTATCCAATGAGATTGAACATGGACTTGCTGCTGTAATTGTGATATTAGATGTGGAATTTAACTTGTTAATAATGCAATTGACTTTAAAATAGTAATAAATTCATTGGAGATCATGATATGTGTATTAGATTAGATCTAATTTTGTTGGGATAAAAAATTATACAAATTGTAGCATGAAATTGCAAGATTACAAACTGTCCTGTTTTGCCGATTAAGGACAGATTCTATGCTCATGTTTAAGCTTCAATTTCATGCCTTAATTTGTGGTATTTTAGTGTTCTTTTATTTTTTTACATATTTTTCAATATGTAGGGGACCTTTGAGTGCCAAAAGATTGATTTAAAAATCAAAGAAACTGGCCAGAAAATTTGATAATTAAAAGCTGCCGAACAGACATACAAATCTGCCATCTTTTGTGCGTGGTGGATTTTGATCCAGTTCTTGATGTGTTTTGATCTCCTTTGATATTTTAAATCATGTCCAAGATGTTTGGAACTTTTGAGAGTCAAAAGAAGGATTTAAAATAGAAAATATGTGCATTAAAAAAGTTTTTGAAACAAGGTGTAAAACAGTGGCGTGAATGTGCCACAACTTTCATTTAAAAGTTATTTGATTCAAGTTTTAATGCACTTTGATCATCATTGATGTTTTAAATCACCTCCAAGTTGTTCGTGATTTTTGAAATCATTAGGTGATTTAAAATTAAGTTAAATTCCATGTTTGATTGATCAAATGCTATGAACAAGTTCATGATATCATTATATTGCATTTGATATACTTATTGATGTTTAATTGTATGTTCATGAGATGAGCACTAAATTGTTGGATGTTTATTTAATTTCATGTATTTATTTGATAAATATGTGATGTTGAATGAATGTATGGGATGATCATGAGCCTTATTAAAATTATTTTAATGATTTAATTTATTGATTGGGTTTGTAATTAAATGGGGCTTGCATGCCTCCTTTCCATCATGTAATGAGAGCAGAATTAGGATGGTGAGGTCTTCTTCTTTTTGATTCAAGGCCATGTATGCATTGTATATTACGTAATCAAGATAGAAGAAGATGAAGGAGTTCAAGACATGAAGGCTATATATGCATGGTGATGCACATGTAATAAATTAGATCTATTCCTTTAATTACTCACTTAAATTACTAAGTAATGCACTAATGATTTTAAGTGCATTATTATTAAGGCATTATTTAGAAAAGGCTCATGATCATCCACCCTAGGAGTATGCTAGGTTTTACTTATTTAGGCTTTTCTTATCCTATGAATGTGTGTTGATGTATGTGCGGGCTAAAGGATCTAAATAAATGGTTAAAAATAATGAGATCTTTCAAACATAAAATCCCTCATTAGATTGTCTAAGTATTTTCTCAAACAATAATAATAATAATAATAATAATAATAATAATAATAATAAGTTTGAAATGGACTAAATTAAAGAGTTTAATTATCCATGCCTCGCGCGAATAGATTTAAACATAGGACGCTACCATGATTGAAGTGTTGTCTCACGAGCCTTGGAACACTTTAATTATGAAAAACTATGTTTATTTCTTAAACCATTAGATGTCACTTTTTCACATTTAAGGTGTGACATTGTCTCAGAGTCGTGGAACGTTATATGCTTAATAACTAAAAGGTACGATTGGTGGGTTAAAACTTAATATTTAGTAACGTAGATGTCTCATAAGTCGTGGGTCTATGTGAAAAATGAGATAAAATAAAATTAAGAATTGTATAAGATACAATTGGTAATTGCTATCTACCTTAGAATTAATAATAGACGTCTCGCGAGTCATGGGTCTATTACTGATGTCTTGGGATCTTAATTCTCACTAGAAAATATGATTTTTTGAATTTTCTAAGAGTGAGGAGAATTTGATAAAATAGTGGGAGGTATAAAATATGCTTAAAGACCATAAACATATTTTGAAAACATTGGATAAAATAGATGCTAATATTCTCTTCTGCGCTTTTGTAGATTTTGTGAAAACTTTATGAAAAATGGCTAAGATCCCACTCGCTATGAATTTGAAAACTAAAAAATTGATTGAACCCAACTATAACGATTGGCTAAGAAACCTCAAAATTGTTCTTGATTTTGAAAAACATACTTACGCTCTTGATGGTACTTCCCCGAACACCGCATCGGATGATGGCGAAGACATACACAATACGATTGCAAAGTGGGTTGAAGATCTCGGTGTCTTATATTGGCATCCATGTCCAATGAACTCTAAAAGTAGCATGAGAATATAAAGCACGCTGCCGAAATTTACAAACACTTATAAGAGTTGTATGGTGCGCAAACTCGATATTAGCACTATATGGCCTCTAAGGAGTTGTTTCAAATGAGAATAAGAGAGGGGACGTACACGGTCTCAAGATGATTGGGCTTATTGAGAAGTTTAGCAACTTGAGCTTCATCATGGACAACGACCATTATATGGGTTTGATCCTTCAATCTCTCCTTAAATTATTTGAACAATTTGTTACGAACCTATGAATGAAGTAATGAATATGAGTTGGTGAACATATTGGTCACTACGGAGTCCACCATAAAAAAAAATAAGCCAGCCATGCTTACTTCTACTTCCAGAGCCTGAAAGGGTCCTAAGAAGGGAAAGAAGAAGAAGAAGAAGAGTTTTTCTCCAAAAGGGAGGCAACCGATGATACAAGGGAGTGAAATCAGGAAAAAGAAAAGGGTTTATCCCAATGCCAAACGCTTCTACTATGGTGAACTAGGCATTTAGAAAAGGAATTGCAAGGCCTATTTTGTAAGTTTGAAAAACGGTATGTTTGTTGTTAAAATTCACTTATCAAATAGATTCTTTTTCATGGGTATTTGATACCAGATGTGGTTTATATCTTTGTAGGGGATGGAAAGAAGAAGGAAACTTGAGGATAGGGATATGATCCTCCGCTTAGGCAATGGGCCAAAGGTTGCCACTCATAGTGTAGGGATGATTACTTTGGCTTTTTGTTCTAATAAAATTGTACTTGATCTCGTGTACTATGTTCCAAGTTTAACAAAGAACATTATTTCGATTTTTATTTTAGATCGTTAAGGTTTTAAATTTTCTATCAAAAAGGGGAAACTAAGTACATATAAGAATATTTTTTTGAATGCACAAGGTTTTTTAAATAACAGGTTGTACTATTTAGCAGAACGCCAACGATAATGCAAGTTCAACATAACAAACGTAAGCTAGATAATCATAATGATACCTATCCTTGGCATGTAAGACTTAGGCATATCTCTAAGAATAGGATTGGCAACATGGTTGCTCTAATTTACATAAAGTGACTAAGAAGATTTACCAATATTTGAGTCTTGTTTAAAAGGTAAGATGACCAAAGCATCGTTCGTTAGACATCCGGAGAGATCCACTTGTTTTTTGAATTTGATCCACACGGATGTGTGTGGGCCACTAAGAGTTAGTGCAAGAGGAGGCTTTTCCTACTTCATTACCTTTACTAATGACTTTTCTCGATTCGATCACCAGTATCTTATGAAACACAAGTCCGAAGCCTTTGAGAAATTTAAGGAGTATAGGAGTGAGGTGAAAAAGCAACTTAAGTTTAGTATAAAGACTCTTCGATCCGATTGGGGAGGCGAGTACTTAAGCATTGAATTCCTAAATTATCTAAAAAAGAATGGGATTCTCTCACAATGGACTTCTCCCGGCACACCTCAACTTAATGGGATAGCCAAATAGAGCAATCATACTCTATTGGACATAGTATATTCTATGATAAGCTTTATTGATATTCCTGTTTCTTTTTGGGGTTACGCCATAGAAATAGCGGCGAAGTTGCTAAACATAATTCATTCAAAGTTGATGCCTAAAACTCCATATGAGATGTGGTATGGCAAAGCACCCTCATATTCTCATCTTAGAATTTGGGGTTCTCCCGCTTACGTGAAGCGTTTAGGTGGAGATAAGTTGGATAGTTGATCCACCTTGTACAAGTTTGTGGGATACCCATGAGAGTCTATGGGTTATTATTTTTATTATCACTTGGAACAAAAGGTATTTGTTTTAAGAAATGCCACCTTTTTGGAAAGAAAATTTCTATTAGATAGAAAAGATGTCGTAGTCGAACTTGATGAAGTTCATAATGATCAAACAATTCCACAAATGATAGAAGCAAATAAACAAGAAATGCTTATTGTTACAAAACTTCCTAGAAGCTCAGAACGTGTCAGGAGTCAATCCGAAAAGTTTGGATCCTATCATGAGACAAACTAGACGGATCTTGATCCTAAGACCTATGAGGAAGCTATGTCAGACATAGATTCAGGTCATTAGCTTGAAGCCATGAAATTCTAAATGGACTCTATGCACTCTAATAGGGTATAGACATTAGTTGATCCACCATAGGCTATAGTACTCATTGGTTGCCAATGGATCTATAAGCGAAAGCTTGGAGCAAACAAAGAGGCAACGATCTATAAGGCTAGATTAGTGGCACAAGAATATAGCAAAAGCCAAAAGTGGACTTTGAAGAAATCTTTTCACCCGTAACTATGGCTAAATCCATTAGGATTATGCTTGCCATAATTACATATTTCGAATATGAGATATGGCGGATGCATATAAAGACGGCATTTCTCAATAGTAATATTGACAAAGAAATTTATATGGAGCAATCAGAGGACTATACATCTAGTAGGAGTCAGCAAATAGTTTGCAAACCCCAGAGGTCCATCTATGGACTTAAACAAGCATCTCGAAGTCAGAACATACATTTTGATGAGACAGTCAAAGAGTTCCACTTTATCAAAAATGTGTATGAACCGTATGCATACAAGAAGGCTAGTGGGAGTTCCATTCAGTTTTTGGTACTTTGTGTCAATGACATTCTTCTCATTAGGAATGAGAAAGAAATGTTAGAATGTACAGAAGTATAGCTATATATGCAATTCTCCGTGAAAGATTTGGAAGAAGCATATTTCATGTTAGGAATACGGATCTATAGAGATAGATAAAAAAGGATAATGGGTTTCTCTCAAACACCATAAATAGATAAAATATTAAAGAGGTTTAGTATGGAGGAATCCAAGAGAGGATTTCGGCTTATGAGACATGGGTTACATCTCTCTAAGTGTATGGCCCCTAGATGGAAAAAGAGAGACATAAGACGTCTAACATACCTTATGCGTTTGCTATCAGAAGCATAATGTATGTGATTTTATGTAGGAGACTAGATAGAGCATATGCTCTAAGTGTTACGAACTGCTTTCAATCCAATCCCAATATGGGTCACTGGAGTGTCGTAAAAACAATCCTTAAGCACTTGAGAAGAACTAATGACCTGTTTCTTGTCTATAGAGGAGGAGAGTTGAAACTTGAAAGGTTTACGTATTCTAATTTCCAAGTTTGAAAACTATTTTTATTTCTTAAACCATGAGATGACACTTTTTGGGATTTAAGATGTGACATTGTCTCATGAGTCGTGTAATGTTACATGCTTAGTAACTAAAATATATAATTGGTGGGTTATGAACATAACATTTAGTAATATAGATGTCTCACAAGTCATGGGTCTATGTGAAAAATGAGGCAAAATAAAATTGAGAATTGTATAGAGATATAATTGGTAAATATTACCTACTTTAGAATTACTAATAGATGTCTCATGAGTCGTAAGTCTATTATTAATGTCTTGGGGTCTTAAGTCTCACTAGGAGATATGATTTTCCGAATTCTTTAAGAGGGTGGAGAATTTGATAAAATAGCGGGATGTATAAAATATGCTCGAAGTCCATCAACATATTTTTGAATAATATTGGATAACATAAACGCTAATATTCAAATCAATGCTTTTGTAGATTTTTGTGAAAACTCTACGAAAATGGCTAACAACCCACTGCTATGATCTTGAAAACTAACAAATTGATTGGATCCAGCTATCATGATTGGTTAGGAAACCTCAAAATTGTTGTTGATTCCAAAAAATGCACTTACATTCTTGATGGTACTCCCCCAACATTGCACCAGATGATGACGTAGACATATGTAATATGATCACAAAGGGGGTTGAAGATGATCTTCAAGCCCGGTGTCTTATGTTGGCATACATGTCCAATGAACTCCAAAAGCAATATGAGAACATGGAGCACACAACTGAGATTTATACACACTTATAAGAGTTGTATAGTGTGCAAACTCAGTATGAGCGCTATGTGGCCTCTCAGAAGTTGTTTCAAGTGAGAATGGAAGACGGAACGAGTGTCCATGAACACAGTCTCAAGATAATTGGGCTTATTGAGAAGCTTAGCAACTTGGGACTCATCATGGACAACGACCTTTTTGTGGATTTGATCCTCCAATCCCTCCCTAAATCATTTGACCAATTCGTTATGAACTTCAATATGAGCAAGAATGAAGTGAGGATTAACAAGTTGGTGAACATGTTAGTCACCGTGGAGTCCATCTTTAAGAAAGATAAACCGGTCATGCTTGCTTCCACTTCTAAAGCCCGGAAGGGTGCTAAGAAAAGAAAGAAAAAGAAGAGTTTTTCTTCAAAAGGGAAGCAACCGATGACTCAAGGGGATAGAATCAAGAAGAAGAAAGGGATTGATCCCAATATCAAATAATTCTACTGTGGCGAACTAGGCCATTGGAAGAGGAATTGTAAACCTATTTTACAAGTTTGAAAAATGGTACGTTTATTGTTGAAATCCACTTATCAATAGATTTTTTTCATGGGTATTTGATAGTAGATGTGATTTACACCTTTACAATATGTTTCAGGGGATGGAAAGAAGAAAGAGGCCTGAGGAGAGGAATATAATCCTCCACTTAGGCAATGGGGCAAAGGTTACCGCTCATAGCATAGACATGATCACTTTAGCTTTCCGTGCTAATGAAATTGTACTTGACCCCGTGTACTACGTTCCAAGTTAAATAAAGAATAGTATTTTAGTTTTCGTTTTGAATCATGAAGGTTTTGAATTTTCTATAAAAATCGGGAAACTAAGTGTATATAAGAATCTTTCTTTGTATGCACACAATTTTTCAATAAACGGGTTGTACTATTTAGAATAACATTCAATGATAAATGCAGGTTCAAAGCAACAAACGTAAGCTAGACTTGGACATATTTCTAAAAACAAGATAAACAAGATGGTTGCTTCTAATTTACTTAAAGTAAGTAATTTAGAGGATTTACCGACTCACGAGTCTCTTTTAAAGGGAAAAATGACCAAGGCTCCATTTTTCAGACATCTAGAGAGATCCACATGTCTTTTGGATTTGATTCATACAGACATATGTGGGCCACTAAGAGTTAGTGCAAGAGGAGGCTACTTCTACTTTATTACCTTTACTGATGACTTTTTTTGGTTCGGTCACTTGTATCTTATGAAGCATAAGTCCGAAGTCTTTGAGAAATTCAAGGAGTATAGGAACGAAGTGGAAAAACAACTCAGGCTTAGTATCAAGACTTTTCGATTCGATCGGGAGGCGAGCACTTGAGCTCTGAATTCCTAAATTATCTAAAAGAGAAAGGGATTCTCTTGCAATGAACTCCTCCCGGCATACCTCAATTTAATGGGATAGCCGAACGGACAAATCATACTTTGTTGAACATGGTATGTTTTATGATGAGCTTTACCGATATTCCTATTTTCTTTTGGGATTACGCTATAGCAATGGCAGTGAGCTACTAAATATAGTACCTTCAAAGTCGGTGACTAAAACTCCATATGAAATGTAGTATGGCCAAGCACCTTTATATTCCTACCTAAGGATTTCGAGTTCTCCCATTTACATGAAACGTTTAGATGGAGATAAGTTGAATAATTGATCCACCTTGTGTAAGTTTCTGGCATACTCAAGAGAGTCTATAGGTTATTACTTTTATGATCACTTGGAACAAGAGGTTATTGTTTTAAGAAATGCTACCTTTTTGAACTTAATGAAGTTCGTGATCAACCAATCACACAAAAGGTAGAAGCAGCTAAGCAAGAAATGCCTATTGTTACACAACATCCTAGAAGATCGAAACGTGTCAAAAAGCAACCCAAAAGGTTCAAATTTCATCATGAGACAGGCCAAACGGATCTTGATCCTAAGACCTAAAAAGCTATATTAGACATAGATTTGGGTCATTGGCTCGAAGCTAAAAGAATATACGCAGAGGCCACGAGTAGACTTAGAAGAGACCTTTTCTCTCGTAGCTATGCTAAAGTTAATTAGGATTATACTTGCCATAGCTGCATGTTACGACTATGAGATATGACAAATGGATATAAAGACCATCTTTTTCAATGATAACATTGACAAAGAAATTTATATGGAGCAAGCGGAAGGCTTTGTATCCAACGGGAGTGAACAAATAGTTTGCAAACTCCAAAGGTCCATTTATAGACTTAAACAAGCATCCTGAAGTTAAACATATGTTTTGATGAGGCAATCAATGAGTTTGACTTTATCAAAAATGTGTATGAACCATATGTATACAAGAACGCTAGTGGGAGTTCTATTCAATTTTTGTGCTTTATGTTAATAACATTCTACTCATTGGGAATGAGAGAGCATCAAAGTACGGTTATCTATGCCGTACGTAGATTTCTACCTATGAGACATAGGTTACATCTCTCCTATAAGACATAGGTTACATCTCTCTAAGTCTATGGCTCCAAAAACAAAAGAAGAGAGATGTAAGAAGTCTAACATATCTTATGCGTCTGCTATTGGAAACAAAATGTATGTAATGTTATGTACGAGACCAGATGTGGCATATGCTTTAAGCATTATGAGTCGCTTTCAATCCAAACCCGGTGAGAGTCACTAAAGCACCGTAAAAACAATCCTTAAGTACTTGAGAAGAACTAAGGATTTATTTCTCATCTACGGTGGTGGAGAGTTGAAACTTGAAGTGTTTATGAATTTTAGTTTCCAGTCTGACATAAATTTTGACTTAATGGAGGCGTGGTTAGTTAAAAAAGTTCTAAGCAAGAAACTACTGAGGTAGAATACATAGCAACATTGGATAGTGCAAAGGAGGGTCTTTGGATGAAAAACTTCATCCAAGAGTTGAACGTAGCTCCTAGCATAGCCAAGTCAGTTATTATCTTCTATAATAACAACGGTGTCATTGCTCAAACGAATAAGCCGAGATCTCATCAACGATCAAAGCACATCATGAGACATTATCACTTGATTCGAGAGATCATTAATAAAGATAACGTTAGAGTGGAATGAGTTGCCTCATAAGAGAATATAGCAGATCTACTAACTAAGCTGCTAACGTAGAAAGTCCTTGAGAGACATCTTGAGAAGATGGCCTAAAGACTATGAGTAATTGGCTTTAGGGCATGTAAAACATGTAAAAGATTGTTAGAGTAGTGCCTTGCAGTCAATAGAATTTGGTTTGTAAAACTACTCATGCATAAACGATCTTATATTTTCAATGTAAATGATACGACCATTTTTTTCAAATTTTCGAATATTGTCTCATCAATGATGTATATGGAAGAAGTCCTCTAGATTAAACAAGACTAGGAAGCTAGATCACCCATATGATGGTGATCACAAAATTAGTCTCTAGAAGTCTTGATCTTAAATGTTTCAAGTTATAGAATATTTGACACGAGGACATCTTAGATTCGGATAGTCTTGCACCAATGATGCATAATTCAAGGAGTTGAATTATTACTCCATTTCATGGACAATCGATGTAGTATACATCGGTGTATGTTAGTGAGTGCTTGTTAGAGAACAAGTTTACTAAAAGACCCGATATAAAGGAATCCATGAGATAGCTATAGTGGAATTTAGGCATGGAATATTCTCTATCTTATGGCAGTACATATTATTAGTCCTTAGACTTGAGGGACCATGGTAACCTTATGGTAGGTCCTTGTTCTTTAATGTGTGTCTCAATCACTTTTGAGCAGGTCGTATGTGATACACGTTACGTATAAGCCATCTACGCATTGAGATTTATGAGTTTCAAAATAGGATCTGTTTTCTCATATTGATGAATGAGAAGATCTCCTATATTTTCTATGATGACTCAATTCAAAGAAATCCTTGCGTAAGGTGGTGTGCCGATTTGGAAAGAATCTCCAAAGTCGAATTCACAAATGAATCAATCATTAAGAATAGAGGCATAATTATTAGGCTATTAGGAATGCCGAAAATATCTTAAACTTAGGTCGCAATCGGGAGATGAAAAATAGAAGAATCGTACTTCCACGCTACGCGTAAGTAGGTGAAATTCGCACCATAATTAATTCACCAATAAATTAGGCTCCATAGGCTTGTGGTTAGAAATCGACTATGGAGATTGAGTACTCTTGAATTAATAAAGATTAATTCTATGAGTGATTAATTAAAATGTTTAATTAATCACAAATCGTAAAAGTTACGAGCCCATGTCTAATTAGTTAATGAACCTAATGAGTCACTCGCCTTTCTTGAATAAGTCATGAGCTGAATTTAATGGAAATTTTCGAATTAGATTGGAATAAATTGCCTAAATTGGATTTAGGTAAAGGAAGAAAAATTCTGGCTAAAAGTCCAAAAATTTTATCAAAGTTAAAGTGAGTCTTCTTAGATATAGTAATTTGAAAAGTCAAATTATTCTAATTATATTAATTGTTACTTTAATTAATTAATTTCAATAGTTGAATTTAATTAATCCAAGAGGAAGAATTATATTAAGAGAGAATTTTTAGTTAGTGCTTGAGACCAGTTGGAAACCATTAAGCTTCAAAAAATCGGACCGTTCATTAAACGAAAAAACTTACTAATTCACAATTCACCGGTTCAACAGTCAATCGGGCCATAATTGAACCGCAATTAAACTGTGACATCATAATTATATAATATATATTTGTATATCATGTATAAATTATGAAAAATACCAAACAATCGAATAAAAAGAGCCAAAACTATTAATTCCAACTATTATATTACAAAATATTATCCAAAGATTAACATACAAAGTAAAAACGTCTCAAAGATAAGAGTTCCGATTTTCAAAATAACAACCTCCGATTACGTAACCATCAAATATTCAAAATGTGGATATATAAATCATCTAAAGTCTAAACATACAATGATACAAACAACATGATACAACGATATCAATTATTAAAACCATTCCTCGTCGCCTTATCTATCTTCATTGGAGTTCTCTTGATGACGATTGCGACTTCCACTCCCAATGCTAGTACCAACACAATAGCAACATCATGTAAATTTGCACCGCCACCAATCATGTTTGCAAAGGAATTTAAATCTAAATTTTCTTTGGAAGCACCAAATGATTGTTGCTCTTCTTCATCAACTACATGAAAATAAAAGTAAAAAAATTATAACACAAAATGATTGTGTGCATAGTTTATTTGCATAAATCATTAGGTTGTTTCAAACTCACCTTCTAAAGGACGAGAACCTTGTTAGTTGAGTCTTGGATTTTCTAGCTCCTCATAAAGTGCCTTTTCTAACTCTTCACGACTAAAAAATCAGGTTTTTCTTCTTCTTTCGCAACCCAAAAATCAGTCATGTCTATGCTTTCATAGTCAATTGGGTCATAATCATTTTCTTTTGTTGCAATTCTAAAATATACATATACAAAACACTTTTAATTGCACTGAAAATGATATTATACATATATATATGTATATCTAAATAAGCGGTTTACCTTTGTTTGAGTTTCGTATTGTAGTGAACATATACAAGATGATTCAACCTTTTATGTTCAAGTCAATTCCTTTTTTCCGTATGTATCCACTCAAAGACACTCCAATTCCGTTCACAACCAGAGGAGCTACTTGTTTGCCTAAAATCCTAATTGCCAACTTTTGCAAGTTTGGTGTACTATGACCAAATAATCTCCACCATTCATCTTGAAAGCCAAAGAAATAAGAGAAAATCTAGTTCAAATCTTTAGTAAAAAAAATATAAACAACATTCAATTAGAACATGTATAAAAAAAATTAGAACATACTAGGTTGGGTGGTCTTGCATGATTTAATGTCAAGTTTTCATCCAAAACTCTCTAAACAATCTTGACAAAGTTTTATTTCATCAGTATATTTTGTTTTTTTTGTTCTTGTGCTTTTTGCCTCAATCATATCATACACTCCATTCATAATTTCAGGCTTTTGGCAAAAGGATGATTGATCATATTGAAAAGCAGGATTTAACCAATATGTTGCCACATGAATACTCTTCTTCAAATGCTTATCTCATCTTTGATTGAAGTTTTGTATATTGACCGCGTAACTCTTTTCTATTCCTAAATATAGCTTTGACCCTTTTCTTACTCGAAGCATACCCTCATAAACATATCCCATGGAAGGTTTTCTATTCCCATCAACAAAATATAAAAGACACATCAAAAGCTCCACAATCTTCACAATAACATTCAATCATTCCAAAATTGACGATCTAAAATTATACCAATAACTTCTTTTGTTTTCTTTTCTCGGTAAAGTTTTGAATCAGTGAATTGTTTGCAAGTTACCAAAGCTTTTAGATCATGCATGTAGATATATATTTTGCAAAGTAAGAAAAGCAGTAGCAAACCGTGTTTGTCTAGGATGTACAATCTCTGTCCTTTCAGGCCTATTCCTCAACCAACTTAACCAAAACGTATGATTGTAGACAAACTTTGATATCTTGGAGGCTTTCTTGGCAAGCTCCATCACATCTCCTCTTTCAGCTATATCTTTCATTAATAAGTTCAAACAATGCACTGTACAAGGAGACCAATGTTAGAGTAGTGTCCTGCAGCCAATTAGATTTGGCTTCGTAATTACTGCTCTTGTGTAAACAATCTTATTTTTGCAATATATAAAATGGCCATCTTCTTCATATCCTTGTAAATTATCTCATCAACAATCGATAAGGAAGAAGTCCTCTAGATCGTATAAGGTTATGAGGCTAGGCCACGCATATGATGGTGATCATGAAACTAGTTTCTAGATGCCTTGATCTTAAACTCTCCAAATTATAGAATCCTTGACACGAGGACATCTTAGATTCGGATAGACTTGCACTAACGATGGATGATTCAAGGAGTTGAATTGTTGTCCCGTTTCATGGGTAATCGATGTAGTTGGCAACATGTTGGTGGGTGCTTGTTAGAAGAACAAGTTTACTCAGAGACCTGACATAGAGAATTCCATGAGATAGTCGTAGTGGCATTCGGTGATGGATTATTCTCTATCTTACGATAGTGCATACAATTAGTCCTTAAACTTGAGGGACCATGGTAACCTTATAGTAGGTCCTTATTCTTTGATGTGCATCTCAATCACTCATTAGCGGATCATATGAGATGTACGCTGGGTGCAAGCTATCAAAGGATAGAGGTTTGTAAGTTCCAAGAAAGGATCCATTTTCTCGTCTTGATGAACGAGTATATCTCCTATGTTTTCTATAATGATTCGATTCAAGAAAATTCTTGCGTAAGGTGGTGTGTCGATTTGGAAAAGTGTTTCCAAAGATGAGGATACAAACGAATCAATCATTAAGAATAGATGCATAGTTATTGGGCTATTAGGGATGCCGAAAATATCTTAATGCTAGGCCAAAATCGGGAGATGGAGAACGGAGGGATCGTATTTGCACGGCATGCGTAAGCAGATGAGATTCGCATAACAATTAATTCACCAATAAATTGGGCTCCATAGGCTTGTGGTTAGACATCGACTATGGAGATTGTGTACTATGTAATTAATAGAGATTAATTCTATAGGTAATTAGTTAAATGGTTTAATTAATTATAAATCGTAAAGAGTTACGAGCCCATGTCTAATTAATTAATGAACCTAATGGGTCATACGATTTTCTCGATTTAGTCACGGTATGAATTTAAGTAGAGATTTTCTAATTGGATTAAAGATA
Organism: Handroanthus guayacan; assembly: GCA_014898755.1. NCBI lineage: Eukaryota > Viridiplantae > Streptophyta > Magnoliopsida > Lamiales > Bignoniaceae > Handroanthus > Handroanthus guayacan. The sequence goes on along the minus strand of JACFYI010000896.1, from coordinate 231,089 downwards.
ATCGCCTAAATTAGAATTAGACAAATAAATAGAGATTTTGACCAAAAGTCAAATATTTGACCAAAGTCAAAATTGGCCTTCTTGAATAGATTAATTTGAAGAGTCAAATTATTCTAATTGAATTAATGGTTAATTTGATTCAATTAAATTCAATAATTGAATTAATTGATTCAAGAAGAAAAATTTAATTAGGAGAGAAATAAATTTAGGTATTTAAGGTGAATTAGAATCTATGTAGCACTTTAATTAATTGGTTAATTAAAATGCCACATAGATTGCAACTTGGATGACATGTAAGCTAAGATATTTTGAAGAGAAGAATCTAGATTCTTCCCTCCAAAACCACCTTGCCAACTAAGCATCCAAGTTGGGAAGGATCATACTTTAAATACCACATGATAACTAACTCACACCATCCATGTAAAATTCGGCCACCTCTCTCCTTCTAGATCATAAAATCTGAAAATTTTTCCCTCAAAGTTTTTTCTCTTCATCTCACAAATTCTCTCTTAGATTCATACTTAAATTTAGTCTCTAACCATAGATCTTGAGCGATAATTAAAGAGGAAGAGTGGATCTATCATTAGAGATGTGATTTCCTTGAAATTTGAAGATCAAAAGTTGATCATCTTGGTGGTATAGCTCACGGCATTATTATGATTTTGGAAGAATCATTCAGCCATCTTAAGAATTGAAGATTCAATTGGAGAATTGAAGATTTGATCAAGATTTGTATTGAATTCATCAAGCTTGGAGTAGATCAAATATTGATCAAGTAAAGGAGACCAACTTTCAGCATTGGTGGTTTGGAAGCACAAGTTTCGGTCAAGCTTAATTAGAGAAATCAAAGATTGGTTTCCTCTTCTTTAATCTAAATTTTAGGCTCATATGAGGATCCTATGAAGATTTAGGACTAATTCATGGTGATGAATGTGTTTTTCCGCTACGTTTAATTTTTCTTTTAGCCTAATCTTCTACCATGTGTTGGGAACCAATTGTTTAAATTTGGTGATTTTTGGACTTAAGGAGACTTTTCTAAAAATATTAGAACATGCACTGCCATTCAGACCTGAGAATTATCTAATATGTGCACTAACGTTTCGGAAATAAAATCATTTCATGCTTTAATTGATGTTGTTTTCGTATTCCTTGATTTTCTGAGTAATCTACAGTGAGTTGGGAACCTATGGTTCAAATTTGGTGATTTTTGGAATAAAAAATAATTTATTAGAATTTTTGGAATGAGAGCTGCCGATAAGACTCAAGGCAAATTATGAATCTTCCATTTGAAACTCTAATTAAGATTTGATCCAAATTTTGATGTAAATTGATCTCCCATGGTGTTTTAAATCATTCCCAAGTTGTTGGAGGGTTTTAGAAACCTTAAGATGATTTAAAACCAAGTTTATTTCCACATTTAATTAATGATTTAGATTAAACAATTTCTAGTGGCAAAACAGTGGCATATGATGCACTAATTTGCTTTTAATTATATATTCATGTGATGAATATGTAATTAATTGTTGTTTATTTAATTTCAAGCATTTATGTGATGGATATTTGATATTGAATAGATGTATGGGATGATTATGAGCCTCATTAAAATAGTTTGAATGATTTGATTTATTGATTGAATTTGTAATTATATGGGACTTGCATGCCTTCTTTCCATCTTGTAATGAGAGTAGTTTTAGGATGGTGAAGTTTTCTTTTTCTTTTACTTGAAGGACATGCATGCATGGTATATCATGTAATCAAGAAAAAGAAGATGAAGGAGTTCAAGATATGAAGGCCATATATGCATGATGATGTATATGTAATAGATAGGATCTATTCATTTAATTACTCACCTTAAATCACTAAGTAATGCACTAATGGCTCTAATTGCATTATTTAGTCAAAGCTCATAATCATCCACCCTAGGAGCATGCTAGGTTGTTTTATTTACTTATTTATGATTGTTATCCTTGTGATGTATGGTGATGTATGTTTTGGATAGATAATCTAAATAAGAATAAATAAAATATTGATGTGGTTTTGGCAATCTTTTGAAATAAATGTCTCACTTGGAATGTTAAGTATTTTTCGCAAGAACTATTTTATTATGTTATAATGGACAAATTACATTAGATTTAATGTTCCATGCCTTCTACGAATAAGTATGTGACATGAGATGCTATCGGGTGGGCACGTTGGCTACATCTCGTGGGACATGCCTACTTGGAAAGCTATGATCACTATTTCAAGCATGTGATGCTCTTTTAATTAGTTCAATTGTGGCATTGGCTACATCTCGTGGGATGTCCATAATTGAGTTAAGTGTAAAGAAGGATTGATGAGTCAAATTTAACATGAAATCATATAGATAGCTACGTCTTGTGGGTCTATACGAAAGATGAGGCAAAATAATTTTAGGAATTGCATAGTTGATGCAATTGGTAAAGCTAGTTACCTACCTAAAGAATTATTTGTAGATAGCTACGTCTCGTGAGTCTATGAATAATTCTTAAGGGCCCTAAACAAATTTTACACGAATAAACGCTTATATTCTCTTCTTGACTTTTGTAAATTTTTGAAATCAATCATTTCAAATGGCTAAAAATCTACTCTCCGTAATTTTGGAAGCTAATAAACTCACCGGTCCTAACTATGGTGATTGGCTACGAAATTTTAAAATTGTGCTTGATTCCGAGAAAAGGACTTATGTTTTGACTCAAAGTCCAGCCGATACTATCCCCGATGATGCAACGGAAGATATGTGGAAAATCGTCAATTGTTGGCGAGAAAATGATCTTCAAACCCGATGTCTAATGTTGGCATCAATGTCAAGTGAGCACCAAAAATCTCACGAGCACATGAAGCATACTAGTGAGATACACATGCACTTGGAGGAGTTATATTTGGTGCAAACATGTTATGAATGTTATAACATCTCGAAGGAATTGTTTAGAGCACGAATGGTTGAAAGATCAAGTGTTCACGATCATAGTTTGAAAATGATTTCTTTAATTGAAAAGCTCGGGAAACTTGATTTCGTTATGGATAATGATCTTTACATAGATTTGATCCTTCAATCATTGCCAAGCTCATTTGACCAATTCGTCATAAATTCAACATGAGTAAACTCGATGTGACAATTAACAAGTTAGTTAATATGCTTATCACGGCCGAGTCTACTATGAAGAAATACAAGACAGTATTAATTGCTTCAACTTCTAAGGCCCATAAGGGCAAGACGGGAAAAAAGAAGAAGAAAAGTTCTTCTTCTAAAAAGAAATAAGTGTTGAAGCTATCGAGTGGAATTAAGAAGAAAGCCAACACTAAAGAGGACACATACTTTTATTGTGGAGAGATTGGGCATTGGAGAGGAATTGTAAGAAGTATTTGGCTTCTTTGAAAAATGGTATATTCTTTGTTGAAGTTAATCTTTCGATTAACAACGATACATGGTTATTTGATTCCGCATGTGGTTCTCACCTTTGCAAGTCGTTCCAGGGGATGCAGAGGCCAAAAAGGCTAAGTAAAGGGGATGTGATCGTTAGGATGGGAAACAGTGCAAGAATTGATGCCGAATTCTTAGGCCTAGTTATTTTAGCATGTAATAATCAAAAGTTGAAATTGAATAATTATCTCTTTGTACTGTCTTTATTGAAAAACATCATTTCCATCCCCATGTTGTACAAAGAAAATTATGAATTTTCTTCCAAGAATGAAAAATGTTTTCTTTTTAAAGGTGATTCTTTAATTGTTACTGGTACATTGACAAATGAATTTTACACCCGAGATTCTAACTATATATTATTACAAATTTAACAAGAGAACAAAAGAAAATTGGATGACCATAGCGAAGTATACTTGTGGCATGCTAGATTGGGGCACATTTCCAAAAATAGGATAAGTAAGCTAGTTGCCTCAGGGTCACTTTCTATAAATAACATTGAGGAGTTACCGACTTACGAGTCTTATTTGAAGGGAAAAATGACTAAGTTACCATTTGTTGAACAACCGGAACATGCCACTAAGCCGTTAGAATTGGTTCATACGGATGTATGCAGGCCACTAAGAGTTAGTGTCCGAGGTGATTATAATTACTTCATTACGTTTACAGATGATTATACATGATTTGGGCGGGTCTTTCTCATGAAGCACAAATTCGAAGCTTTTAAAATGTTCAAAGTGTACAAGCATAAAGTAGAAAAATAACTCGAACTAAGCATAAAAACTCTTCGATCTGATTGAGAAGGTGAATACTTGAGTAACGAGTTTCTTGGTTATCCAGAAGAGAAAGGGATTCTCTCACAGTGAACTCCTCCTGCTCCACCACAGTTGAATGGTGTGGGGGAATGTAGAAACCCTACATTGTTGGATATGGTACAATCTATGATGAGTTTCACAGATTTTTCTCTTTCATTTTGGGGCTATGCCCTTGAAACGGCAGCAAAGTTACTTAACATAG
>JACFYI010000896.1:193721-215572 GCA_014898755.1 Handroanthus guayacan | reverse complement strand
TGGAAAAGTTCTGAATAAATTTTCGGTAATATCCAGCCAATCCTAGAAAGCTGCACACTTCAGTAACATTCTTAGGTCTTTTCCAATTGGCGACTGCTTTGACTTTTCCGGGATCAACTTCAAGACCATTTTGTGAAACTATATGACCCAGAAAAGTGACATTTTCCAGCCAAAATTCACACTTACTGAATTTGGCATATAATTGGTGATTTTTGAGAGTTTGTAGTACTATCCTCAGGTGTTTTTCATGTTCTTCTTTTGTTTTAGAATATACTAGAATATCATCGATAAAGATCACCACAAAACAATGCAAATAGGACCGAAATATTCGATGCATTAGGTCCATGAATGCTGTAGGTGCATTTGTTAATCCAAAATGCATAACAACAAACTCAAAATGCCCATAACGAGAATTGAATGCGGTTTTAGGAATATCTGCTTCCCGTATTTTCAACTGATAATATCCCTGTCGTAAATCCAACTTAGAATATACCGTTGATCCTTGTAGATGATCAAACAACTCTTCAATATGTGGTAAGCGATATTTATTCTTAATGGTCATCTTATTCAATTCTCGATAATCAATACACATTCTCAATGTTCCATCTTTCTTCTTAACAAATAATACTGGTGCACCCCAAGGTGAAGTGCTGGGCCGTATAAATTCTTTCTTTAATAACTCTTGTAATTGTTCTTTCAATTCTTTCAATTCTGCTGGAGCCATTCTATAAGGAGGTTTTGAGAAGGCCTTGGCTTCTGGATAGGTTTCAATCACAAATTTTATTTCCTGATCTGGAGGAAGTGAGTTTAATTCTTCGGGGAACACCTCGAAAAATTCATTAACCACCTTCACATCTTCTAATTTTAACTTATCTTGGGGCTTATCTATCAAATAAGCCAATAATGCTTGTCCTTCTTTTCTCAATACTTTCTTAGCTCTGGTTGATGAAATAATAGCCGATCTTAAGTTTTTCTTATCTTTATTTTCCACTGCGTTTCCCAATCTAATGGTTTTCGCAAAATAGTCAACTACTGCTTGACGCCGGTATAACCAATTCATTCCTAAGATGAGATCATATTCCTGGATTGGCAAGTCTATAAGATGGGCAAGATACTCCTTATTTTCTACGGTCACAGGGCAATTTCTATATTTAACGTAATTAGTGCTACATGTCCCCATTGGTGAACACACTTTATAAGGGTTATCTAAAGTTTCAGACTTTAATCTCATCTTAGAAGCACAAGCAGTGGATATAAATGAATGAGTAGTGCCGGGATCAAACAAAACTTTGCAGACAAAGTTATGAACTAAAGCCTTACCTTCAACAACATCAGTAGCTTCTGGATTGTCCATACCAGTTAGGGTGTAGGCTCTAGCTTTCACAAGAGGTCTTTTACCTTGATTGAATTGCTGCTGCTTTGGTGTCTCAGGATTTATATTACGAGTTTTGGGACAATTTCTGATTGTATGCTGGGAATCCCCACAAATTAAAGACAATTTCTGATTGTATGCTGGGAATCCCCACAAATTAAACATTTTTCTTGTTTCTTCCAGCACTGCTCTTCTGTATGCGAAAGTCGTCCAAAATAATCATATCTTTTTCTCCCAGTAATTGGTGCAATGTTTGGAGTTTTGCCCTTATTCAAATTTGGAGAGCTAGAGTTTCCGGGAACATTTGTTATCCTTCCCTCTTGAAAGGATTTTCTAAAATTCATTTGTCCTTTCCCTTTTCCCCATTTATCATCTAGTTTTCGAAGTTCCCAAAATTCATCTTCAATTTCCATTGCTTTCTCTATGGCTCGACTATAGTTTGGAAGATCACAGGAGGCTAGAGCTCGACGGAGTTCTGGCTTTAGTCCTTCCACAAATTTTCTTATTCTTCTTCGCTCATCGGCGAGAACATGAGGAGCGTACCGAATGAGCTTATTATATTCCGCTTCATAATCTACTACAGTCATGGGTCCTTGAATTAAATTCATAAATTCCCTTTCCCTTGTATCTCGAACCACTTGCGGAATAAATTTTCATAGAAATTCTGTTTTGAAAGCTTCCCATGTCCAAGTTATCCCTTTCTCATTCCATTCCCGCTCAATTGTTCTCCACCAATATCCAACTGCATTTTCTAGCAGAAATGTAGCGTATTTTACTTGTTGATATTCCGAGTAGTTAAGAACTCGGAATATCTTTTCAATTTCCTGAATCCAAGATTCTGCTTTGCAGTCATCTGGCTCCCCTTTAAATCTGGGTGGATTAAAGCGAAGAAATCTAGTTAAAGTCTTGTCTTCCATTTCATGAATCTCATCCCTTCGATTTTCAGCATTTGGCCAATGTTGGCAAAATTCCATGAATTGCTGCCACATATTGATCATACATTCAATAGCTGGCATATTTGGTGGAGCTGGTTCTGGTGGCACATCTTGTGGTATCTCATTATTTCCATTAGTTAGATTGTTGGATCTACTAGGATCTTCTCGCCGAGGACATCCCTGTTTTCGCGATTGACTATTCTGGGACTGATTCTTTTTTGGAGCTATAGTGCTCTAAAACCATAGTTATTCAAAAACGTATCATTCTATTACATATAAGGTTATAAGCACATAAGTTGTTCATAACATAGTAAGGTTAGATATTAACGAAAGAGGTTAGTTACACTACATTAGTATTCTCTGTTCTATTTCTACCCATTTTACATATGCCATATCCCTGTGTATAATCTTACTAATATGTCCTAGCTTAGTTTGGTATGGTATCCAGATCTTCTTCAGGCTCTTCTTCCTTGTCTTCCATTACGGGAGTCGGTGGAACTGGATTTGGCTGAATTCCTATAACAGGTATTTCTGGTGGAAGTCCCAATTGCTGAATTATCTCATCACTTAAATCTAATCTTGGTTCCCCAAAATATTCTTGAAAATTTCCGGCCATTTTAGTTGATCTTGGTATATCTCCGAAACTTGCATTTATATATCCCTGAGCTAACCACTCAGTATCTCTCATCTTTTTGGATATTTTCTTCATTGACTCCTCGTACTGATCCCAAACTTCGCGAATCATGTGACCGATAAACAAGCGATCTTGAATAGCTTGATCTCTAAATACCGCAAGCCGATCATGATATTTTCCTATTAAGTCATAAAATTCCTTCTGCGCCCAAGCAACATAATCCTGATGCCGTTGGACGTGTTCCCAATATGCTTGCTGCCAATTTGCAATTTCACGATCCTTTGCCAAGAGCTCTCGATTTTTAGCTTCAATCTTGGCTTCATAATCTCTTTCCGGATACTTTCGAAGTGGGCTAGTGACGCTATCTTGACTAGAACTACTAGAGGCTATTTTTCAAACTTTCGCTTTACCTTTTCCTTCATTCATTTTAGCCTATTCTCAATCAATCATCACAAGCTAATTTAGATTACTAAGTAAAAGTAACATAAGTTTCTACCTTAAAACCTAGGCTCGATACCACTCTGTAGCACCCCGAACAAGAGTCTCCACCCCTAGAACGGATTACTACTAAAATGATATCATTGCACAAGAAAAATAACAAGCTCTACTTAACATAATATTAACAATACAATTTTCACTATACAAATTTTTAAATGTTACAACAAAAGCAAGTAAACTATACTAGCTTTAAAAAGACAAAAACAAAATTTGTTTAGCTACGATACTTTTTCCTTTTGTCTTATCCTACAAAATTATAATTTTGAAAACGTAAGTTCGCAGAACTTAGTAAAATTTATGATTTAGAGAAGAGATAGAGGAAACAAAGTTATGTAATAAGGAATCATGGCCGAACTAGTTATTTGGTGGATCTGTCACCCCTTATAGCTTAGATAAAATAACAATCCTTATTTCTTCATAATTCCTCCTCGGATGGCCGTCCGAGGGGCGTAACAATACTGACACGGTCGACCGCGTGTCAGAGTATCGGACTCTTGGTTTACCTAACCTCCAGGCAACTACAAGACCGACCATCAATGGGAGAAATTAGGTAGGGGACCATTGACGGCCCGATGCCGCCCAACTTCCCTCACCCAAGATCTCCGAGGCCTAATAATCGATATTATTCAAGTTTTATATCAACAGAATAAAATCAATCGATAAGCAATAATCACGGGACGAATTCATCAATTATTACCAAGGATTGTCAATAAGAGGACATATAAGTTTTAAAAGGGGTAAAAGCTAAAATTTGAAAAATTTAGCTTTTAAAATGAATGATGTTTTTCCAAATATGAAAATTTGAGATTTTTACAAAACATACAGATATTTTAAGTTGAGAACAATCTTTTCTTTGAAATATGTAAATATTTGAAATAAAATCCGAATTCTAAGGAATCTAGGCTAACTAGGGTTTATGTAAATGAACAAAAATAGAACCATGATTTCAAGGAACAAGAATTACGTAGGATGAATAAATCAATAAAACCAAAAATCGGTAGAGAGGAATCATAAATTTTACCTAATATCTTCTTTAAAGATTTTCTCTAAATTCTTCAAGATCTCTCCTTCTTCCTTCCTCCCTTAACTCTGAAGTTGGATTTATAAGAGATTTAAAAAGATTTCTTGACTAGTCTGTGGTTTAAAAGTAGAGTATGAAATGTTGTGTATGTGTTGTATATGTGTGTTTGTATGTGATGTGAAAAATGTGTAAGGTGTTTGGCTATTTATAGTTGTAGTTCAAGGATTTATTTGCAAGGAAAATTAATCTTAGGGGCCTAATTTAATTATTGCGAAGGTGAGATGTCCATGTAGGTTTCAAGTGGCCAAGCAGGATATCCTCCACTTGTAAAACATGTGATTTGAAAGGTAGATAAAGTACCATGGAGGATGATGAATTGGAAACCTAGAGATTTGGATAAAGTGGCATAGGATCAAGTAGGATTTTGAATGGCCAAGTTGGATTTTTCCCAAGTGTATAAGATGTGACATGAATGGTAAGATATTTGCCAACTAATATGTTTAGTTGTATAGTCTCAAAACATACAGTTAAGTAGGGAAATGTGGTCCAATGATAGTTTTCCAAAGTATGGTACAAATGGATAAATAGAAAACTGCCATTTTTTCATTATGTGTGCAAATTAAGTTTGTGCCATGTGTATGAGTGTGTTGGCAAAATTTTGGCCTCAAAAAAATTTTAAATTTTCTTAAAGGATTTATAAAGAAATTTAAGGTGTAAAAATATTAAAAAATTTTAAAATTTAAGGAGAAATAAAGAATCTTATGTAATAAATTTTGTAGATGAGTATAACATTTTAAAATGATAAGAAAGTATTTTAAAAAAATATGAATATTTTTATAAAGTATTATTTTATTTATATATATGTTTTGGAGTTGAAGAAAATTTTATGGGTACTACAAAATATCTTTACTTTTAAAACTGCATACTTTTTTTTACGAAAAATTATTTTTTTACTCGAGTGAGGTTTTTAGCCAATGTTCGAATAAAATGAATTTTGAAAATTACATTTATTCCAATTGATTTCTCTCGTATTTTACCCCCTTAATAAGATGAAGACCTCAAATGAAAACTCCTCTGGTCTATAGTCCAATTCCGAATTATTTGTCCTCTACAGTCTATTATCTCAATTTCGACTTATTTGTCATCTACAGTCTATGATCTCAATTTCAATCTATTTGTTCTATACAGTTTACGATTCTAAATCCCGATTTGTTTGATTGATATGATTGGCCAAATTTTTGAACTGTTCATTTAATGTTGTTAGTCAATCGAACACTGTGCCATAACAGTTTACTGATACCCGAAATGACTGATTGTTCCTGAACCTGTTTGAACGTTTACTGTTGGGCCCTGGGGTTTGTCAGGGGTATTTGATATGGGCAATATCGGATTGACTGTTAGAACCCTTGGGAATCCCCTACTGTTGGATAGACTGGATGAGCCCTGGAGTTAGGGTTCTGAAAGCCTATCATAACGCACGTGGATAGTCGACAGTGCTTTTACTGTACTGGCTCTTACGAGAGCATTGGAGGGATAAGGATGAATTTGTTTGAAGATATAAGGGTGATAGATCCACCAAAACTGCTTGATTCAACCTTAAATGACTTGAATGTGATTATTGTTTACCGTTATCGATTTGATATCACTGTCCTGGCTGTACCGTACTGCTTTATTGAATCACATTCTTGTCTATTACTATCCTGTTTTTCCATTCGTACTCTTCTGTTCCTAAATTTTCGCCATAAGTTTTATTGGGTCAGTGGACTTATGATTCCATAATATCATGTAGGTTCCTAGACCAATGATTGACTGATTAAAGCTTTGTATAGACCATGAATTTAGTGATTGAAACCTTGTGTTAGTATACCGCATTCACTTAGGAATTGATGTATATAAGCATGTACCTAGACATGTTGAACGTTTTGATTTAAAATTTGTCAAGAATGTATAGATTGTCAGCTTGTAATAGTGGGGATATCCGGATGTGATATTTTGATTTAGTTAAGTTCTCGTTTGATCCATGGATATGTTTAGCTTGTAATCTGGATTTTGTAATGAATTTTGAAAATTCCAACTTGTAAATTTGGAGCGTTAAGTTATGAGATTGTATTTTAGAATTTTAATAGCCTGCAATGGTAATTTTTTTGTTGGGATTTTGTATGATTGAATTATGTTAGTTTCTGCTTGGTTTTGGAATGATTATTCGTCTGCGAGTAGCACTTCGAATCGCGCAGCGAAATGCTTCAGGATCCGGGGCGTTACAGATGGTATTAGAGTCGACCACTAGTCAAAAGGAGCTAAGTGCTATGCGGGGCAAAGTGCTACGTATATGGGAGCCACATTTTGAGCCTGCAGGGCAAAGTGCTGCATGTGCAGGAGCCACCTCTTGAACCCGTAGGAGCCACCTCTAGAGTCCCAACACCTGGTGGGCGGTCCTAGGCCAGTTATATCGCAATGCCGAAATCAGACTCTAGAGATAAGAACTTCCCTGGACTTATGACATAGGATTGGACTAGATTAAGTTATGATCATTTGATATGATGGGTAATGTTTAAATATATTGGATTGCAATTGGGATGCCTGCCAATTTGTGAACTGTTATATTTATGCACTAGCCATTTGATTTTAGGAAGATGTTATAAGCGTGAAAATGCTGTTAAATTGTTTTGGGTTAGATATCGACCCTAGTAACTTTAGGAAGAGATGGACAAAGGAACCGAAATTTTGTATATCGTTGAATAATAGGATTTAGGAAACCTTAGTGTTGAGATAGATTTGTTATTATATTCACAATTTTACTAGCCATTTGCGATTATTGGAAATTTCGTTGATAGAATGGACCAGGAAAAGCTAAAATTGACTAGAATGAAGGAGTTGGAATGTAGTCCCAATCGGGGAGACAGTCAAAAAAGTGAACGGCCGAGACTTTAATAAGGAATTAAAGGAAATAGATGAGACACTAATTTGATTTGAGAGACAGCTACTAGGAACGGACAAAATTAGGTTGATCGATGCTGAAAAAATTTGGAATGTTGTCAGAATAAATACTGGATATGAAAACAAGGAGACAAAGGATCCTAATTAAGTTAAGATTAATTAGAAGATGAAATCTTAAACCAATCTATATATGTATGTGTTAGGAACTCCGATGCATAAGTACTTAAGAGTGGCAATCTCAATTATGTCGAATTTTGTAGAACCTAGTGGTAATTATGATAATGGAAACTAGACAAGATATGGCAGTGGTTATATAACCATTTTCTTTGCTCATTTTGTGATGTGAACTAGTAACCAGGCTTTTGATTAATTAATGAGGAATATTTTGAACTTAATGAACATGGGATTTTAGTATTGCCGATCTTGAGCCATGAAGGTTTATTTTTGTGACAAGAGGAATATGAACTTCTGAGATAATGGAACTTTGGGTTGACACTTAGAAATTTCATGAACCATTATTCGATAAAAATGGCATCAAGAATAAGAATCTCAATAAACGAACTCCCCAAGACAACCCAATAGGCGAAGATGAGTTTTATTCAAGAAATTAAGGAAACCAAAAAAACCCAAGAGATGCCACGTAAGAGAACTCTCCCAGTGAGAAATGGGTATGCAACAGGACAACCATTCGCCTTACTGTAGCCACTTGTAAACTAACAATGACAGGCAGCTAACCTAGAACGTGCTAGTAAGCAAATCTAAAAGATCCATCGTTAACTAGGTCTTGGGATTTAAACCACCCAAGTTCAGGGATGAGCTTGATAAGAAGGAAGTAGAGGTGTGATTGGGAAAGTTGAGACAAGCCTTTAAGTACTCAAACACTCAGAAGAATCACAAGTTAGATATACTACCTCTCTTTTAAGAAAAGACAGTATAGAACCGGTGACATGGTGTAGAATAAATAAGGAATCGTAAAAAGGGATCATGTAGACTTGAAGATATTCCGAGTAGAGTTATGAAAAAATACTTTCTACAAGTAGCAAGAAAGGTAAAAATGAAAGAGTTCATAAATCTGATTCAAGGATTTCTATCGGTAATAATGTATGAGGCAGAATAATCGGATGATCTAGTACACCTCGCATGTCCTAATAGATGAAGAGTAAAGGACAAAAGAAAAAGTTCATTAATGGGTTGAAACCCGAACTAATGTATTAGTGAGAGAACGAGAGATGTACCTTACACAAGGAACGAAAAGTAATACCTTAGAACTGTGCCTTCTTTTTATCAACTATGTGAGCTAAGCAAATAGGTTCAACTTTAGAATTTATGAAAATCCTATATGAAGTTTAGAACCTATAGAAGAACCTTACGAAACTTGTATTAAGTATCTGTATTCTCCGGTGACTATGGAGAAATAAGAAATTGTCGCTTATCCTACCAAACCACCCACCCAAAGAGGCCTTACGTAAGTAAAGCAACATGTTCAAATCCTAGATTTTTAAGCCCGAGAACTTAGGAATCGTAAGATGCTCTAAGTTAAGATCTCTTGAAAGCGAAATAATGCCATGGGAAATAGATATCCCTACCTATTCACATAGAGATGAGAATCTGGGGACCAGGTTCTTTTAAGGGGGGAGATTGTGGCACCCCAACAATTCTCTTAAAAGTAAAATCTTGAATCACCAATTTTTTGAATAATAATTCATTTTCAAAATCATGAACAACGTTTTGACGTCAAAATAAATTTTGTGCATTCAAAAGATTTTCGTACATTTAAATTTTATTTTTGTGCCCCGTTATAATCCAAACGAGCCCCGAGATTTTCCTAATTTCGAATTAGCCAAACTTCACAAATTAATATAATATCAATAAAATGAAGAATGTTTTATATTCAAAAACAAGTTTCACACGTTCGAAAATATTTCTCTCGTTTACACTCCGATACCTCGTAATCTTTCGGCCTAATAAGTTTTATTTAAGCCCAAAATTAAGCCCAAACAAGACCCAAATTTCAGCCCATCTTTTAAACTCTTCAAAAAAAAAGGGGGGAAAATCGGAATTTTGATTTCAAAATCTGCTTAAGGATGGTGCAGCATGGGCTGCAGTTTTTCTTGCCGGAAAACATGATGTTTGGTATGATTTTGATGGCATATTATAATGGGATAATTTCCACACCAAGTATTCCCCAATTCCTTCAATTATATATGAGAATTAGAGGTAAAATAGGGGTTCTATTATTCCAAAAATCTGCTGAAAACACTCTCATCTCACTTCCTCCCTCTCCCTCTCGGTAGTTCACTAGCACACACATACACTTGAATTTTCTTAAAGAACAAGAAGGGATTTAGAAAGGGAAATCTAGGTGGTGACCTCTCCAAACATCCGATAAGTTAAGACTTAGTTTGTCCATATGATTTTAATAAGCTATGACGTAAAGATTCACCAAGAGTTTGTTATCATATGCTAGATGGTTTATTAACTCGGAAAAGCTCGAAATATTTACGAATTAAGCTTAGGACGAAAGGCAAGACTCATGGAATCTCATTTTCTTTTTCTCATGCTTATGTGCTTTTCATGATTGATCATCCCGTTATGTTGAGCTCATTATATTGTATTCATGTTGGCTATTATCGTATGAACTTGTTGCTATGTTCCTTATTATCGTTTATATGAGCTCTTGCCTTAAAATTTCGATTCATTACCTCATGAACAATCTTGATAGCTTCCCTATGTTTCCACTGAAATTACTCTATGGACTATGGACTAAGGAGGAGGACTTGAACATTTAAAAAACATAAGAAAAAAAACATGATAGCCTCTCGTATAAGCCTCGGCCAGCACAACACTTAACTTCTTAACCGTCGAAAGTCGACTTTCCCTCATCCGAATGACTCATATAATATACCATTGGAAACCTCTTTGAGTGTAGATGATTTAAGAAAAAAAAATATAAAAAAAAAAAGGAAAATGGGCGAAAATGTCCTCCGAAGGCCGACTGCCATTTCCGCCATATTCTAGTAACACCTCTGCCTAATCTTCAAATTCTCGGCCTTGAAAACTTGACTTCTCCTCATCCGAATGACTCATATAATATACTGTTGGAAACCTCTTTAAGTGTAGATAACATTAGAATTTTGATTCACTCAAAAATATGGAAAATTGTGGCTAAAAACATCTATAGAATAGGACTCGCCAAATTTCCGAGAAGCTGGGAATCTGCCTTGACTTCCACCTTAAAAAATGTAAAAATCAAACTTTTTCTTATCGAATTAACCTAAAAAATATACCATTAGAAAGATTATCGAGTCTAGTTAATTACAGAGTTAAAATATGGATTTTAACTCATTAAGATGAAGTTTTAAAATAATCAAAAATTGAACTGCCGCTAGAAAAATATTGATTTTGAGTTATTTTGATATTTTTTATGAAATATCTTTAAATTTAAAACTCCATACTTTTTTTTACGAAAAATCATTTTTTCACCCGAGTGAGGTTTTTAACCAATATTCGAATCAAATGAATTTCGAAAATTACATTTATTCCAAATGATTTCTCTCTATTTTACCCCTTAATAAGATGAAGACCTTAAATGAAAACTCCTCCGGTCCATAGTCCAATTCTGACTTATTTGTCCTCTGCAGTCTATGATCTCAATTCCGACTCATTTGTCCTCTACAGTCTATGATCTCAATTTTGATCTATTTGTTCTTTACAGTTTATGATTCTAAATCCCGATTTATTTGATTGATATAATTGGCCAAATTTCTGAACCGTTCATTTAATGTTGTTGGTCAATCGAACACTGTCCCGTAACGGTTTACTGATACCCAAAATGACTAATTGTTCTTGAACCTATCTGAATGTTTACTCTTGGGCTGTGGGGTTTGTTAGGGTTATTTGATACGAGCAATATCGAATTGACCATTAGAACCCCTGGGAATCCCCTACTGTTGGATAGACTGGACGAGCCCTGGAGTTAGGGTTCTGAAGCCTATCTCAAAGTACGTGAATAGTCGACAGTGCTTTTACTGTACTGGCTCTTACGAGAGCATTGGAGGAATAAGGATGAATCTGTTTGAAGATATAAGGGTGATAGATCCACCAAAACTGGTTGATTCAGCCTTAAATGACTTGAATGTGATTACTGTTTACCGTTATCGATTTGATATCATTGTCCTGACTGTACTGTACTGCTTTATTGAATCATATTCTTGTCTATTATTGTCCTGTTTTTCCATTCGTACTCTTCTGTTCCTAAATTTTCGCCATAAGTTTTATTGGGTCAGTGGACTCATGATTCTATAATATCATGTAGGTTCCTAGACCAATGATTGACTGATTAAAGCTTTGTATAGATCGTGGATTTAGTGATTGAAACCTCATGTTAGTATACGGCATTCACTTGGGAATTGATGTATATAAGCATGTACCTGGACATGTTGAACGTTTTGTTTTAAGATTTGTCAAGAATGTATAGATTGTCAGCTTGTAATAGTGGGGATATTCGGATGTGATATTTTGGTTTAGTTAAGTTCCCATTTGATCCATGGATATGTTTAGCTTGTAATCTGGATTTGGTAATGAATTTTGGAAATTCCAACTTGTAAATTTGGAACGTTAAGTTATGAGATTGTATTTTAGGATTTTAATGGCATGCAATGGTATTTTTCTGTTGGGATTTTGTATGAATGAATTATGTTAGTTTCTATTTGGTTTTAGAGTGATTATTCATCTGCGAGTAGCACTTCGGATCGTGCAGCAAAATGCCTCGGGATCCGGGGCGTTACAGATAACCTCTTTTGCATAATAAGTTGGGCCCTGGGAATCTTCAGGGAAATTGATTGGGCGATATTGGGTCGACAATCGAAACCCCTGGGAATTCATGTCCATTAGGTAGTTCAGAGGAGTCCTGGAGGTAGGATTCCAAAGAGCTATTCCTGGGACTCGTGGTCGACCGCACTGCGGCGGCTGTATCTCGAGTTTGTTTGACACTCCGTGGATAAGTGCCCGGAGAAGTAAGCGAAGGGATAAGGACATATGTACGTTATATGTTGAAGTTATAAAGGTGACAGATCCACCAAATATTTGTTTCAGCCGTACATGATTTTTGACATTCGTATTATGATTTGAACTTCGGATTTTGACATTGGCTTTATGAATTTATGATTGGTTTACATGTGTAGGTAAGTAAATTTGCGGAATAAGGTGACTATCGTCACCCCTATGTTAGTTTATGTTGAAAATATCTGTTAGGGACCTCCTTTGTAATAGTTAGGATAGTTTGTAGTTATTTATGTACAGTAATTGGTTTTTTTTTTTAGAACTTTTATAATATTGTAAATTATGGGTTGTAAGACAGCAACGTATATTTGATGTATATTATGCGTTACGATAAGCCTTGAATGTACTATATAATTCTGTTCATGTTGATTTTAGTATTTAGTTTAGTTACCTATGTATGTGAGTAATGTTCCGAAGACTAGGGCGGAAGTGCACTACGACCCGGGCTGTTACATACATAGATTCTAATTAACTTAAAATACCTATTTTAATTTTCCTCTTAATTTAAATTGCCTTCTTGAATCAATTAATTCAACTATTGAAATTAATTGAACTAAATTAACTATTAATTTAATTAGAATTATTTGACTCTTCAAATTAAACTATTCAAGAGGACCAATTTCGACATTAGTAAAACATTTTGACTTTTAGTCAAATTCTCTTTTCTTTTGCCTAAATCCAATTTAGACAATATTGTCTAATCTAATTAGAGAATTTTCATTAAATTCATACCATGACTAAATCGAGAAAGGCGTGTGACCTATTAGGTTCATCAATTAATTAGACATGGGCTCGTGACTTTATGATTCATGATTAATTTAAACAATTCAATTAATCACTCATAAAATTAATTTATATTAATTCTAGAGTACCCAATCTCCATAGTCGATGTCTAACCATAAGCATAAGGAATCCAATTTATTAGTGAATTAATTTTGGTATAAACGTCATTTACTTACGTGTGCTATGCAAATATGGTTCCTCCGTTTTCTATCTCCCCATTATAGCCTAGCATTAAGATATTTTCGGCAGCCCTAATTATCCAATAACTATACATCTATTTTTAATGATAGATTCATTTGTGTCTTCAAGTTTGGAAACTCATTTCCAAATCAACACACTATCTTGCGCAAAGATTTTTCTTGAATCAAATCATCATAGAAAACATAGGAGACATACTCGTTCGTCAAGACGAGGAAACAGATCCTTTCTTGGAACTCACAAACCTCTATAAGTAGATATCTTACACCCAACTTGCACCTCATATGATCCACTAATAAGTTATCGAGATACACATCAAAGAACAAGGACCTACCATCAAGTTACCATCATCTCTCAAGTCTAAGGCCTAATTATATGAACCATCATAAGATAGAGAATAATCCATCGCCAAATGCCAATACGGCTATCTCATGGAATTCTCTATGTTGTGTCTCTCAGTGAACTTATTCTTCTAACAAGCACCCACTAGTGTGCACCAGTGCCAACTGCGCCGATCAGCCATGAAATGGGACAGCAATTCAACTCCTTGAATTATGCATCGTTAGTGCAAATCTATCCGAATCTAAAATGTCCTTGTGTCAAAGATTCTATGGCTTGGAGAATTTAAGATCAAGATATCTAGAGGCTAATTTCATTAACACCATCATATGCGTGACCTAACCTCATAGCCTTATATGATCTAGAGGACTTCCATATCGATTGTTGATGAGACAATTTATGAGGATATGAAGAAGATGGCCATTTCATTTATATTATCAAAATAAAATTGTTTGCACAAGAGCCGTTGTTACAAGCTAAATCTAATTGGCAGCGGGGCACTACTCTAATAGATTCTCTTTTTGAATTTTCCTCCAAATCGTAGTTAGCAACTTGGTCCAAATAGAATTTGACACCTCAAATTAAATTGGATAATTTAACTATTAAATTAATAGACTAATTTGACTCTTCAAATTAATCTAATCAATTGCCTAGTTTTGACTTTTGTCAAATCCTTTGACTTTAGTCAAAAATTCTCTCTTCTACTTAATCTCTATTAAGCTAATCATCTAAACCGTTTGGATGACTCTCAATTAATCCTTACGTTCTCATCAATTTTTGTGTGCGACCCATTCAGTTCATCAATTAATTAGATAGGCTCGTAACAATTTGGGATTTAATCAGTGAATAAATATTTAAATATTTATTCCAACTAATTAAACTCTTTTATTTAACCACTTATTAGAATTAATCTCTATTAATTCTTAAGTACTTAACCTCCATGGTCGATGTCTAGCCACAAGCCTATTGAGCCCAATCGATTGGAGAAATTAATCTTGGTGTGAACCTTTCCACTTATATGTTCTATGCAAATATGGTCCTTCCGATTCCTATCTCCCGATTGAGGCTTAGGGTCAAGGTATTTTTGGTACCCTAATGGCCTTAACACTATGCTTCTTTTCTAAATGAACGGTTCAATATGACACCTTATTTGAAAACTCCTTTCCAAAGAGTCACACCACCTTGCATAAGGATTTTACCAAATCGAACATCATTTAGAAAACATAGGAGATGCACTCGTTTATCAAATGAGGAATTGGATCCTTTACTGGAACTCACAAACATCTAAGCATAGATAGCTTATCTCCAACATGCACCTCATAAGATCCTCTAAGGAATCGAGACACACATAAAAGAATAAGGACCTACCATGTAATGCCCCGCACTTAAAGCATTCGCCCTTAGGCCGAGTCGCTACTTGGGGAGGGAGTTTCAAAACTAAAAGCTCAAAATACTATGTAGCAAAATACTAAAAAACCTAAGATTAAATTCTTTATTCATCTCCATCATCATAATTTTCAATATTACATACATTCCAAACTTACAAAATACAATACTATCAAAAAATATAATTCAATCCAAAATAAGTAACCCAAAAGGCTAATGACTATAGTCACCTCCAGGTCCAGGCCATAATTTCCAAACTTAATTAACTACACATGGTTAGATAAAGAATAAATCTGAATGACTTAATAAGCGATTATGGTTAGGACAGAATGTTTAAGGCAAAGGAACATGAAGGTTAAGAGATAAGGCAAGATATGATAATGATAGAATTTAAGAGGTTCAAGAAGTCCAATAACAATAGGAGATAAATCAAGAAGTGATGAAGATAAAGTCTGAGAGCTCCAATAACAATTGCAATATTAATAAGGCTGAACGAGTTATTGGTGGATCTATCACCCTTATTACTTCAACATTATGAACAATCTTTATCCCTCCAACATTCTCGACCCTCGAGTGGCCACTTAAGGGGATCATTAGGCACGGTCGACTACATGCCATGGACCAATTTCCTAGAAAGCCTATTTTCAGGCAATCATGGAACTGTCCAATTATTGAAAAACCTTGCAGGAGACTGACTGACGGTCCAATACTGCCCAACGTTCTCACTGGTGGTTCCCGAGCCTAATAATATTAAACATTTAGGTTTCAAAGAACTTTGACAATTGGAGTAATATTTCCAACAATCAATGGACAAAGGATCGTGACAATATCAATTGTCCAATTTAAACAATAATTGATCAATATCGGACAAAATCATTCAATTCAAGCCGAATATATTCATTTGATTTATAGACATTTAAAACATTATATTAAGCTCAAAATAGCATTTAAGAATAAATTTTGTATAGAAGAAGCTTTCAAAACTTTATTTAAGAGTGAGTTTTGTAAAGAAAAGCGCAAAACATCATTTGAAAGTAAATTTTATATAAAAGAATTTTAAAATATCATTTAAGAGTGAATTTTTGTGCAAAGAAGTTTGAGACTTAAGAAACTTTTGTTATATGGTAAAAGACTTTTGAATGGCAATTATCAAGTAAAAATAAGTTAAAAACCTTTGTTAAACGGCCAAAGATTTTTTAAAATGACAATTTATTTTTCAAATAGCAATTATTAAGTAAAAACAATTTTTCAAAGAGGAATTAATAGTTTTTAACGATATTTTAACCTATGAATCTCAATAAGAAAATGGATTAGGATTAAGTTCAAAATGTTCAAAACTTTAAGATATTGGGAAGGGTGCTTAACAATTTACCAAGAAATCAAGATCATATGCTAAGCCAAAGGTAGAGACAGCCATAATCAAGTTACCTGAAGCCCTTGCATATCATGATTACAAATTTTCTCATCACTTCTATAAATATCCTAACTCTATGATCTTTCTAACAATAGCTTCTAATCGATGATCTAACGGTCGGATCTTCATCTATACCTATTTCTAAGACACACTTGTTACTGCCCTATTTCTCAGCAGATATGGTAGATCCAATTCCTTCGGCATTTTTGGAGGTTTTTCTCTATATTTTTGAGTGATTCTTGATTTTAAAATCATCTATACTCAATGAAGTTTCTAACAGTATATTATATTAACTGATTTAATAAGGGAAAGATAGGTTTTGAAGTTTTGAAAGTTGAAGGTGTTGCAGTGATAATGAGATACACGAGAGAGAGTTTGTGTGTTTGTGTGTTCGTGTGTGTGTTTGTGTGTGATGAAAAATTTGATCTAAACCCTTCCCTATTTATAGTTTTTGAGGAGAGATTAAATTGTAAAGAAATGAGGGATTAGGGGTTAAAATGCAAAGAATAAAAGTTGAGGTGGATGGTTGGGATGTTGCCAAAACATGGGCATGTTGTGGATGGATGAGATTTTGCCAAATTTCTAATGTGTTGCTCCAATCAAAACTTGCAAAAAAAGATATAATGGTTTAAGATAATTGGTCCACACAAGAGATTGGAGTAGTCCAATAGAATTTTGCCAATTAGGTAAAGGAAGATATGGATTATGAAAATTTTGCCAAGTATGATGTTGAGTGTTGGAGATAAATTAAAATAAAGTGTAGGGGGATGAGTGGTGTAAAGTGGTTTCATATAATTTGGCCAAATGTTATGCAAAATGAATAAATGAAAATTTGCCAAATATGATGATGAAGTGTAAAGCTTGGAACTAGGATAAGGTGGTGTGCAAAGTGGACCAATAATTTCTTGCTAATTATGCAAAGTGTATAAATGAAATGTTGCCATTTTGCCTTTCACATGCTTACTAAATTTTGTAAAATGACAATTATACCCTTAGGTTAAATGTGTATGTGTGGCCAAATTTTGGCTTCAAAAAGGGACAGAAATTTTGAAAATTTGGAAGGAAATTTAAAGTGTAAAAATATTAGAAAAATTTGGGATTTATAGAGAAATAAAGAATGTTGTGTAACAAGTTTTGTGAATGAGTGTAATAATTTAAAATTCATTAGCGAATATTTAAAAATCATGGAAAATGTTTAAAAATTATAAAAATATTTTTATGCATGAGAAAATATTGTTATGCATGGATAAAATTTTATTAATAGAGTTAAAGAGTTTTACGGGGTGTTACACACTCTCCCCCCTAGAAGAATCTGGTCCCCAGATTCTTTCCTAAAATAAATTATAAAAAAGTTTCTAGATTTTAGGCTAAATTACTCAAACTTGTTAGTAAAAAAGGTAGAGATATTTTTTTGCATTTTGCCATCATGTTCCCTTGTAGCTTCCTCAATATTCTGCTTCCTCGTGAGATCTTTGAGGTATCCTTCGATTCCTGAGGCTTTGGTTTTCTAGAGAAGTTAGAGTTGATAGACTAATCTCTATCCCGTACTAGAGTACTCACGAGGGATTGTGAATGAGATCTATAAATTCGTACTTTAGTATTTTCATTATTCTATCAATAAATATAAATATCGATTGAACATATCTATGCATCAGATATACTCACAGCAAAGTTATATGCCAAACACTGATCATTGGTATATTGTTAGAGGAGTGCCCCGCAGCCAATTAAATTTGACTTGTAATGACCACTCTTGTATGAACGATCTTCTTTTTGCAATATAAATAAAATGACCATTCTTTTATATCCTCGTGAATTGTCTCATCAACAATCGATATAGAAGAAGTCCTTTAGATCGTATAAGGCTATGAGGCTAGGTCACGCAAATGATGGTGATCTTTAGATGTCTTGATCTTAAATTCTCTAAGTTATAGAATCTTTGACATGAGGACATTTTAGATTCGGACAGACTTGCACTAACGATGCGTAATTCAAAAAATTGAATTGTTGCCTAGTTTCATGGGTAATCAGTTATAGCATCCTGGGTCACGACAGCATTTCGCCCCGTGACCGGAAACATTACTTGCGGACGGATAATATTCTAAAACTGAAATAGGAACTAACATATAGCAATTCAAACTAAAATTCCAACAGAAATTATCATTACCGGTCACAGAGTTTCCAAAATTCATAAGCAGCTAACTTAACATTATAGGCCATCTATCTCTACATTTTATCAGTCCAAAAGTCTAAAACGTTTAATCGATGCAAAAGGCATAAATATGTACAAATTCCCAAAAGGAAAATAGTAATAATCTGACTTGGAGCTTTCAATCATTCAATGCTCATAATTCATGAACCTACATGATGTTATGGAATCATAAGTCCACTGACCCCCTAAAACTTGTGGCAAGAAAACAGGAATATAGAGTTCAATAATGAGTATATCAATAACGAAACATGAATGTGATTCATTAGCCTTTCGAAAACATTCAGAACGTTCAGGACAATCATATAACATAAATTATTTATCACATTCAAGTCATAAGGCTGAATCAAGCAGTTTGGTGGGTCTGTCACCCTTATAAGTCCAACAAATATCATATAAAATCCTTATCCCTCTAAACTCCTGCTAGGAGCATTCATTACACATTAGAGTACAACCGACCTATGTGCTCTGGAGTGGTTCTTCAGAACCTTACCTTCAGGGCTCGTCCGAACTACCCAACAGTTGGGGATTTCTATGGGTCCTGATCATCAATCCGATATCGCCCAAATTCGGTACCCAAAAAAATTCCCAGGGCCCAACATTCATTCATTCATTCAGGCTTGAAACAAATAAGACATTTGATCATTCATATAAGGCCACCATGGCCACTGTTTTGATTGGCCATAAGATTCAAACAAACATTTCAGAATTGGCCAAACATATCATTCGATCATTTCAGAATTTGACTATGGACTAGAGGATTTTCATTTCAAATTTCAAATCATATTAGAATAATCAGACATGGACTCAGTATGTCGAAACAAGTTTGAAAAAAAACATCAAGTTTCTTTATGAAAATGGGTGCTTGGGCCCTCAAACGGGTGCTCGAGCGCCCCAACAGAATTTGTCCAGAAGTTGGGCAGTAGGTGCCCATATGGGCGCTTGGGCACCCAAGCTAGTGGAAAAATTGAAGTTTTGGGTGCCAGAGTAGGCGCTTGAGCGCTGACTTGGGCACTTGGGCGTCCTAAGATGCGCGCTTAAGCACCTGCTCTCGTGTAAAAATCCAATTTTTCGTCTTTCGATTTTTTTTCAATTTTTTATCCAAAATCACATTTTTAGGGTTCTCTTTTATGCAAAAACATTTGTAAATCGTAATTTTAAAATTTCATTTATGATTTTTCGAAAGATCGTGTTCAAGTCGAATAGTACGTTTTAGTCCATATCCTTCATTTTTCCATAAATCTTTGGTTCATTCCTCCTCTGTGTCCAATGTTCATTATACGAAACTTAATCCAAAGCATAGGTAGAAATCTTAAGAGGATTCATTAAGGCTTTGGATTTACCTAGCCATGGAATAGAGCTTACAATAGCAAGAAACAACAATGGCAACAATATAAGCTCATAACAATAACTTCTCAAAAGAGGTCAAGATATTCAATAGCTCAAGTCATGATCATTTATTCAAGGCAAGAACTAGAATCATATGCTCATAAGAAGGTTTAGGAAACCATTAGTCTCATCTCTTAGAGTCTAAACTTATGAAGAAATAGGTTGATTCCCAGGTTTAAGATTCAATACCTATAAATGGCCACCATTCTTAAGTTAAGCTCCAACATACCACAACATATACATTCTTAAATCACATTCGTAAACCATACTTACCAATGGGTTAGAGTGAGCACCACCTAAATCCCTTTAAGCAAGATTTTTCTTTGAAGCAATGAAGTTAAAATGTTAGAAGTGTACAAGAGTGTATTTGAGAGGTAAGGAGTTGCAGCTAGAATGGGGCTTATTTATAGAGAGAAAATGGGTCAAAAGACAAGAATCTTTTTTAAGAAGCCCTTCAATGAAATTTTAGGAAGCTTCCATAGCAAGATTAGAGATAAATTGTGATGGATGGATGGGATAAATCCCATCCTCTTGATGGAATAGGGCTACCAGCAGTAGCCTTTAAATTTCCAGCTTTTTTTTTTTTTTTTTTTCCAAAGATGCTATTTTTTAGTCAACAATAGTGGCTAAGGTTGGGCCAAGAATTGGGCTTGTTTAACGGGTTTTCAGGTCTCATTTAGATTGAAACATGATAAGAAAATGAAGCTCGAATGCACGAATTTATTTTGATATTCAAACGATGCTCAAGACTTTAAAATTGAGTCAATTTTCAAAAAATTGGTGATTGAAAATTTTATTTAGGGGAATTTTTGGGGTGTTACACTCTCCCCCCTTAAAAGAATCTGGTCCCCATATTCATACCTTATTCGAACAAGTGAGGATACTTGTTTTGCATTTTATCCTCACGTTCCCATATTGCCTCTTCTACTTTCTGATTTCTTCAAAGCACCTTAACTTGCAGTATTCTACAATTTCTGAGCTCACGAACCTGGAAATCTAGGATATGGACAGGCTGCTCTACGTATGTGAGGTCGCTCTAGAGAGGAACATCAAGATGTTCAATAACGTGCAAGTGATCACGATAGTATGTCTATAGCTGGGATAAGTGGAATACATTATAGATCCCAGTTAAGTTCGGTGGAAGATCTAGTTGGTATGCTACAGGATCGATTCGTTCCACGATCTCAAATGGTCCTGTATATCAAGAACTCAGTTTTCCAGCCTTGCCCATTCTCCGAATTCCTTTTTGTGGAGTAATTTTAAAAAATACCCGATCTCCTACACTAAACTCCAAATCTTTCCTACGCTTATTAGCGTAGTGTTTTTTGTGATCCTAAGTTGTTTTCATGTTCTTCATGATTATTTAAACCTTATCTATAGCTTCTTCGATTATATCAAGTCGCAGTGCATCTTTCTCCAAATTCGAGATGCTTTTGGTCTCGTTTATATTCCAATGAAGGGCTGATCTTACTTCCTACCGTACAATGCCTCGTATGGTGCTATCTGAATTGAGACATGGTAACAGTTATTATAGGCGAACTCTATGATAATTCCATAACATTACTACATTTTCATATCAATTTATAATGGAATTATCTTACTTTTGTCATAAATGGATGCAAACAATACGTTTTAGGAAAGAAAAAGTGCAGAAGGCTAGTGAACGAGCACAAGA
>JACFYI010000896.1:183217-193621 GCA_014898755.1 Handroanthus guayacan | reverse complement strand
GAACGATACTTTATTCACACTCTATTACTTTTGGCGATACGTACACTTGCGTACTGTTTTCACAGCCAACACTCTACCAACGGTAGATGCCTATCCCAAGTTTTTTAAAAATTCAAAACACATGCACGCAGCATATCCTCCAGTGTTTGAATTACCCTATCCGACTATCCATCTGTCTGGGGATGGGCAACAATACTGAATAGCAATTCCATCCCTAGATGCCCTTGCAGGCTTCTCCATAATCTCGTTGTAAATTTTGGATCCCTGTCGGAGACAATACCTTGAGAAATCCCATGTGATCGTAATATTAAACAACAAGCAGAAAATGTATTGATTTGGTAAGCCTATCTATCACAACCCAGATACTGTCACATCCGCCTAGTACCACAGACATACATGTTATGAAATCCATGGTGATCTGTTCCCACTTCCAACTAGGAATTGGGAGCGGCTATAATATTTCAATTTGTCTCTGATGCTCCGCTTTTAGAAGCTTGTAGGTCAAACACTTCTAGGTATACTCCGCTATATCCTTATTCATTCCTTCCCACCAAAACTTCTGTTTCAAGTCTTTATATATTTTTGTTTCTTTTGGATGTACTGAAAATTTTGTCTGATGTGTTGCAGAGATAGCACTCTTTCCTTCATCCGAGCAGGAACAACAACTCGATCCCTAAACTTTAACAATCCATCAGTATCGATCCTAAAATCGGGTTTCATCTTACCTTTAAGTTTCTGAACCCAGTCATCTTTCTCTTGAGCCTTTAGGATCTCACTATACATTTTTGAGTAGATGCTCATGCTTGCTAACTTTTTTTTTTGGCTTCGAGTATTAGCAACGACGTTTGTTTTTCGTAAATGATATGTGATGGTGAAGTCGTAATCCTTCAGGAATTCCATTCATCTTCATTGTCTCAAATTCAGATTCTTTTGGCTAAAGATATACTTTAAACTCTTGTTATCAGTGAAAAGTTCTACCTTAGCTCCATACTGGTAGTGATGCCACTTTGCTAAGGCAAAGACTAACGCTGCTAGCTCTAAATCATGAGTAGGATAATTCAATTCATGATTTTTCAACTTTTGTGATGCGTAAGTGATTACTTTGCCTTTTTGCATCAGAACACATCCCAACCCTTCTTTTGAGGCGTCAGTGTAAATAGTAAACTGTTCTGGCCCATCAGACAATGTAAGTACTAGAGCCGTTGTTAATCTCTTCTTAAACTCCCAAAAATTCTCTTCGCACTGTTTGTCCCAAATAAATTTTCGATCTTTTTGGGTCAATCTGGTCTAGCCAACTTGGAGAAATTCTAGATAAATTTTCGATAAATCTAGCTAACCCCATAAAACTTCTCACTTTAGTGACCATTTTAGGTCTTTCCCACTTAAGAACTACTTCGAATTTTTCTGGGTCCATTTCCAGTCCTTTCTTTGATATGATATGACCTAAAAAAGTCACCATTTTAAGTCAAAATTCACACTTACTGAATTTGCCGTACAACTTGTGTTCCTTTAAAGTTTGAGGGACAATTCTCAAATGTCCTTCATGCTCCTCTTTTTATTTGGAATAAATTAGAATATCATCCATGAAGATAACGATAAAGCAATTGAGGTATGGATGAAACACTCGATGTATTAAGTTCATAAATGCCGCAGGAGCATTTGTTAATCCAAAGGGCATGACTACAAACTCAAAATGCCCATAATGGGAATTGAATGCAATTTTGGAAATATGTGATAGTACCCTTCTCTTAAATCCAGCTTAGAGTAGACAGCTGACCCCTGAAGATGATCAAACAGCTCATTTATGTGGGGTAAGGGATACTTATTCTTGATGGTCGCTTTATTTGATTCTCTGTAATTGATGCACATCCTTAGTGACCAATCCTTCTTTTTCACAAATAGGACCAGAGCTCTCCAAGACGAAGAGCTCGGTCTTGTGAAATTCTTTTCCAACAGTTCTTGCAATTGCTCCTTAAGCTCCTTTAATTCTGTTGGTGCCATTTTGTAGGGGGTCTTTGAGAATGGCGCTACTCCAAGGATTGTTTCTATTACAAATCCAATCTCTCAATTTGGGAGTAGTGAATTCAATTCTTCTGAAAATACCTCAGAAAATTCATTAACCACCTTAACGTCCTTGAATTCAATCTTATCCTGAGGTTTATCTACTAGGTGGGCTAGAAATCCTTGTCCCCCTTTTCTCATTATCTTTCTGGCCCATACTACTGAAATGGTGGGTATACCACCATTCTTGTTTGCACTCAAGCTACCAACTCCCACTCCGTGACCTAATTTGACTGTCTTAGCGTAACAGTTGACTATAGCCTGATGCCTAAACAACTAATCCATTCCTAAAATGAGGTTATAGTCTCGGATTGGCAATTCAATCAAGTCACCACTAAAATTTTGATTTTCTACTACCACAGGGCATGCGGGTATCTAATTCTAGTCTTATAACATCTTCCTATTGGAGTGTAAATTTCATAGGAGATATTCATATTCTCAGATAGCAAGTGTAATTTCTTAACACAATTAAGGGAAATAAAAGAATGTGTTGCACTAAAATGAAAGAGAGCTTTACAAATTAAATTTCGGAATGAGAACCTTACCCTGCACAGCGTGGGTAGGGCCTGTGCCTTCTTCTCTCGTCAAGGCATAAGCTCTCACTTTGACCTAGGAACGTCTAGCTGTACCCTACTGCTGGTTATGCGTCCCTGTATTCCCACTCTTTCGATTCCTGGGGCAATCTTTGATTTTGTAATGGTCACTTCCGCAGATAAAATATCTGCCCAACGTTTCCCAGCACTGTTCCTCCATATAATTTGTGCCACCACAATGCCTACACTTCTCGTTCCCTTAAGTTGCCGGGGCTTTCCCTTTATCTATAGGTACAGATGTGTTCTCGGTCTTAGGTTTTTTATTGAAATTACCTTTATTTCCTTTCTCATTATCAGACTTGCTAGTCCATTTTCCTTTCTTTTTCTCGTCTATCTTGCGGAGTTTCTGAAACTATGCTTCAAGCTCCATTGTCGTTTCACCGGCACTGTTGTAGTCAGGAGGCTGATTTATAACCAAAGCTCTTCTTAAGTCAGGCCTTAAACCCTTAATAAATGTTTTCCTCTTTCGTCTTTATCTGCCAACATTTGCAGAGCGTACTGGATAAGTTAACCGAACTCGGCCTCATACTTGGCCATAGACAGAGTCCCCTGTATCAACCTCATAAATTCTTTTTCTCGTAGGTCCCTAATTACTGGCGGGATAAACTTCTTTAAAAATTTCTCTCGAAATTATTTCCATAAATCCTTAATTCCGTCTCTTTCCCAATGAACCAATTCAGCTTTCTAAAAAAATGCTCTACCTTCTCTCTTAACTTGGTTGTTTCTCTCTCTAGAACTTTGACGTGATCTTGCCTAATCCTCCACTAATCTCAGTTCACTGTTCATTGAGTGGTGTTTTGGTGCTCGCTATGTGACTCCCACGCCAGGCGACGGCATTTTTCTGCCAAAATCATGGTCTCTAGGGTTTCTAATAGGGCGAAGAGCAGATCTTCCCTTCGACTCCAGCTAAAATTTTTGGGTCTTCACTGGTTTTGAGCCCGGCACCCCCAACAATTGAGAAAAAAATTACCCCGTCGACGAGTTCAATCCCCACTCCGATTGTACAGCCCCAGAATGAAAGCTCTGCGGCCTAAAAACTATGCGGAGACGGTCCTAGCGTACTGGGCCTCATTTCCTTAACCCCGATTCGCCCAAGATTGGAAGCATTTCTTATCGCGATGGTGTTCGAGCGATGATATTTTCTCAGGTTGATATTGTTGCACTGTTTGCCCCATTTCAGTTTACATTGGTGGGTAAGTTTTCTTTTGGATGACCCCCTTTGGCTCAGATTAAGTAGATTTGGTGAGTCTGGGTTGTGCTTCTATGAAGATTCAATTTCTTAATCAACCTTTGCAAAGATTTGGTTACAACGTGAAATTTTCATTGGAAGCTTTCCTATGAGGATGTTCAAATGGACACCATCTTTCAATGTTAAGCATGAGCCATCCATAGCGCCTGTTTGGTGTAGACTTTCTGGTCTTCCTCTGCATTTGTTTCATAAGAAAGCTCTATTCAGAATTGGAGAGCATCTGAAAATTTATGATTCTACAAAGACATTATCCCGAATTAATTTTGCCCGAATTTGCATTGAAGTTGACCTACAACATAAACCATCTTTTGAGGTATGTGTAATCAATGCAGGAGTGATATTGGTGATTCTGGTGGTATATGAGAAACTTCCTCAATATTGTGCTCATTGCCGTCACTTGGGACACGAGGAGAGTTCATGTTACATAAAAAATGTTGGTCCTAGACCTAGGAGAAACCTGGAAAAATCCTTTCCAGCAGCAAACAAACAAGACAAAGGTAAGGGCCCTATCCAGGAAGCTTTCCCTGCCCGAAATGCTGGTCATGATCCAAGCCCTAGTAATGTTAGAGCTGAGGAGAAGTTTGTGAAGAAATCTGATCCCACTCTAGTTGGGAACCCCTTTGAGGCGTTGGCTATCATTCCCTACAATGGTGAAGAGGGGGTCAGGATACAAGCCGATGCAAATGAGTCTGAAGCAGCCCCTGCGAGTGAGAAATCTGGAAATGCAAGTGATACACAATCGGAAGGGGGATCAATCCAAAGCTCCCATGGCAGACAACTATTAGAAGATGATGCTCCCCTTGCTAGAGTAGCCGTTAGCACCCCAGCTAGCCCTGTTGCTCACCTGGACCCTCCTGACATTTTTCAGCAACATGTTCAACCTACTAATCAAGAATGCAGAAAGAGGTCGAAGCTTTTCTTAAGTTTCAACATAGGAAGAATGAAGTGGTCCGTCGAACCAGGAAAAAATGACGCGCTGCTTGATTTGGAACATTAGGGGTATCGAAAATCATCCCTCCCAAAGAATGGTTCATCAATTAGTTAAGAAGCACAAAATTCAATTGCGTGCTATATTGGAGCCTAAGGTTCAATTAAACAGACAGTTCTTTATGCGGAGACTGGGATTTGCAGAGGTTATTAACAACTGCTCAAACCATATTTGGCTCTTTTGGGTAGCCCAATATCATGTTTCGGTTGTCTTGGACACCTCTCAGCTATTACATGTGCAAATCTAGTCAGCGGCCTTGCCCGGGCCTCTCTTTGCTTCCTTAGTCTATGTCCAGTGCTCTAAGCTGGGTAGGAGACCATTGTGGCAAGACCTGAAATCTGTGGCACAACAAACTTATCCATGGTTTGTGACAAGGGACTTCAACATTGTATTACAGGCTTTTGAAAAGAAAGGGGGTCCGCCATCGTTATTAGCTGACATGGAAGAATTTGCGAATATGGTGTTGGATTGCCAATTGGAAGATAGTGGTTATGAAGGGTCCCCATTCACCTAGACTAACTACTCGACTTGGGAGAGACTGGATAGGGTCCTTATATCCTCAGCATGGGCTGGTGTATGCTCCCAAACGAGAATTCAACACCTTTACAGGAGCATTTCAGATCATGCTGGGTTGTTATTATCCTTTGAGGTCAGTTTTCTTCGAAATCCTTGTAGTTTCAGATTCCAGGATATGTGGTTGAGACAGAAGGGCTTCTTAGACGTGGTTGCTAACTGCTGGAACAGGCCACTGGCTACATTTGGGATGTTATGGTTATTTCTAAAACTGAATAGATTGAAAAAAACTCTCTCTACTTGGAACAAAGGGGTGTTTGGTGATATTTTTAACAAAGTGAATGAAGCCAAGAGTCAACTTGCTACTGCTGAGGCTCTCTATGATGCTGACCCGTCGGTCCCTAACTTGTTAGAAATGAGGAGGTGTGTTGCCTCCTTAAATCTTGCTTTGGCTATAGAGGAGGACTTTTGGCAACAGAAGAGTGCTTGTAAGTGGCTATAGGAAGGCAAGCGCAACACACATTATTTTCACAGCATGGTTAAAAAGAAAAGATTAAAATCTTAAATCTTCAAGTTGAGGAAAATGGGACTATGCTAACTGATCCGATTGCAATCCGAGATTCGGCAGTGCGCTACTTTAGCTCTTTTTTCTCTGGCTCTGGCGGGGGTGATGTGGACATGGTAGCTTTGGACTTGATCCCTACAGTCTTAACGCTAGAGGATTGTAGGGACTTGTGTGTTATTCCAAATCTAGCTGAAGTTAAAAGTGTTGTTTTTTATATTGATCCGAACAGTGTGGCGGGGCCAGATGGATTTAGCTCCTAATTCTTTTAGTCCTATTGGGATATTATTGCTCAACATGTACTGCTGGCCGTGATGGACTTCTTGAGGGGAACCCCTATGCCGAGAGGATTCATGTCTACAACTATTTCATTAATTCCTAAAGTCCAAGCACTTAAGGTCTGGAAGGATTTCAGGCCTATAAGTCTCTGCAACACTACTTCTAAAATCATGTCTAAGTTGTTGTGTAATAAACTGGCCACTTGGCTTCCTAAATTGGTGTCATCTTCACAGAACGGCTTCGTTGCGGTGAGACTTATCAGTGATAACATCCTACTAGCTCAGGAATTGGTGCATGATTTGGGAAGATCGGATGAGAATGTCGTGTTAAAGTTAGACTTGCAAAAGGTATACGATAGGATGGATTGGAGCTTCTTGCTAGTAGTTTTGGAAAAATTTGGCTTCCCTGCGGAATGGAACCTTATGATCTCCAATATGATTTCTAATTATTTGTTCTCGGTTTCATACATGGGGGCTTAGCTGGCTTCTTAAAATCCCAGTGGGGATTAAGACAAGGAGATCCAATCTCTCTTGCTTTATTTGTGTTAGCTGCTGATATTCTTTCATGGTATTTGGACCATCTCTTTGAGTCTACCCCACTGCTATACTTTGATATCTGGAAGAAAGCCAGAATTTCACATCTTGCATATGCCGATGACATGATCATCTTCACGCGAGCTTCTGAGGTTGGTTTACAACTATTAATGCGGTGTCTACACAAGTATGAGGAGATATTTGGCAACGCATTAGCCCCGCTAAAAGTACATTTAATTTTCTTAAAGGCATGCCTGATTCGGTGCGACTAACGTATGAGCTCACTAGTTTCTCTTAGCAGCAGTTGTCCTTTACTTACTTGGGAATTCCGTTGTACAAGAGAAATCAAACTTCTGACACGTACGAGGGGGTGTGGCCAAGATAAGAAGTAAGCTTCTCACATGGAACCATCATTTGCTATCCACCAGGGGCAGACTACAGTTGATCAAGAGCACTCTATGCTCTGTTACCTTATATGTTTTCCAAGTGCTTCACCCTCCCACAAATATTATCACGACCATTGAACGACTGTTCAACATATTCCTATGGGGCTCCACGGAGGTCTGGAGACGAATACATTGGGTATCATGGGCAAAATTGTGTTCCCTTTTGAAGAATGAGGGCTAGGGACTCTAAATCTTAGAGACACAATCATGGCCTTCGAGATCAAGCATTGGCGGCAATTTAGATCAAAATCCTCACTTTGGTCTCGATTCCTTCATCATAGATATTGCCGTCGGCTCCATCCTATGGTGATCAAGGTATCTCCTTATGACTCCTACATTTGGAAACAGCTCTGCAAAATCAGGGAACCTCACATACATTGGACTGTGGGAAATAGGACTTTGTCTTTATGGCATGATAGGTGGTTAGACGAGGAGCCACTGTCAACTGTCAAACCAAGCATGAAGTCAGGTGTGTTAATGTCTGAATTCTGGAAGGGTGATTGGGGCCAAGAGAAACTTTGTAGAATTCTTCCTGCGGGGGCTGTGGACCAGATTTTTGTCTGTCGTGCGATGGACTGAGCTTTCCAAAGCTGCTTTGGAAGTTGTCCTCTGATGGCAAATACTCCTTCAAAAGTGCTTGGGATCTTATTAGGCAAAGAAAGTTGCCTAATAACTTGCTGAAAATAGTTTGGAATAGATGGCTTACTCCTACTATGTCGATTTTTGGGTTACGCATATTTCATAGGTGGATTCCTACGGATGATGTGTTGCAGTAAAAAGGGATTTGGCTGATGTCTTGTTGTCATTGCTGTGGGGCTACGCAAACCTTTGACCACCTCTTCTTCCTTGGGCTGATTTCTTGCAAGGTTTGGGATCATTTTCAGAGACTGTTTGCCGTCCAGCCCGTTTACACTACTAACCTACATATGGTTCTAGCTACATTGGGTCAGAAATCTCCAGTGGCTATGCATATCTTACGTCTTGTGCCTATTGTAATTCTTTGGTTCCTGTGGTGTGGAAGGAATGATAAAAAGCACTCGAACATACCCTTTGTTGCTAATAGGGTTATTTGGAGAACCACAACATACTTGCTTCATCTTTCTTAGGCTAAATTATTCAAGTTGCGTTCCTGGGAATGCCTCAAGCATGTGGCCTCCCTTCTGGGAGTGGACATTCTGTCCCCTTAACTGCAGAGGGTGAGAATTGTGCAGTGGAGAACACCGGAATTGGGCGTTATAAAGTTGAACGTTGATGGAGTGAGCAGAGGAAATCCAGGACCTGCAGCAGCTGGCGGTGTCACCCGTGATCATGCTGGGAAGCCATTAATTATGTTTTCTGAATATTTGGGCGATGGCACCAATTGCTATGCAGAAATTTATGCCATTTGGCGAGGATTGGACCTATGCTTTTCTAGAGGATTTTTCCAGGTTTGGGTTGAATCAGACTCTCAGGTGGCATTAATGCTGATTTCTCTGCCAAAGTTGGGGCATTGGCAATTACAGTACCTAATCCAGTGCATTTAATGGCTTGCGGAGTTGATGGAACTGAGGTTTATACACATATACAGAGAGGGAAATGCTGTGGCAGATTTTTTAGTAAATGAGGGCCTCTTGCATCGTGGCTTTAAGTTACATGATGTTGCAAACATTAAGGTGAAATTGTTGGGTTTATTACGGCTCGATAAGCTGAAATATCCATACATCCATACGAATTTGAGAATTGGTTGAGAAATGGCTAGAGCAAGCGTGCTATTTAAGTGGAATGTGGGAGACTCGATCACCAAACCTACTGCTGACTGTAATTTCAGGCTGGGTGCATGTGGCAGTGGTCCAGAATTGGCAGATTGGGCTCTGTTGCTATGGGCGACAATGGAATTTGGGCTGCTGTGGAATTTGGGCTGTAATTAATGCTAGAATGCGACTGCTGGGCTGCATGTTGGATGCTGTTTGACTGAAATTGGGCCACAACTTTTGTTTTTGATTTAAATATAGGCTGAAACCAATTTTTTGGGTGTTATGGTTGATTTTTGTCATTCTACTTGATGGTTGGATTATTGTAAACACGTTGTGTGATGTAAGGGGTAGAGTCTGCCCTCAATTCATTTACGCCTAGTTTGCTGAATTGTATAGGGGGTTAGAACCCCTTGTTTAATTGCGCGCTTCCCGTTAACAAAATTCAAGAACTACGTGTGGCTTGATCCCAGGGAGTTGTTTCTTCCCGTGGTATGTAGGTATCATACGTAACGCCGACTGGCAATCCCAGGCTCACCATGTATTTTCCTAAAAAAAAAAATCCGTCACTCTCCCATTTTCTTTCAGTGATTGTCTACCAACGGCATGCCGACCCCTCAAACAAGTACATAGCATACTTGACTTTCTGCGAGTTGGTGTAGTTCAAAACTCGAAAGGTTTTCTCAATTACAAACAACTAAGACTCGACTTTACGATCATCAGGCTCGCCATTAAAGCTAGGTGTGTTAAACCTCAAAAACCTAGCCAACATCTTGTCCTTCGATTCCTTCCCCTGTCCCTGTCTCTGCTGACCTCGGGGTTGATCCCGATTCAAAGCTTGTCTTAGGAGGGTAAGGAGTTGCTTGGCTATAGGTTCGTTTTGCGGAGGGTTTCTTTGGGGAGATTCATTTCATGCTTGAGGGTTTAGTTCAGGTTATTCTTGTCGAGGCATAGGGTTTTCATCAATATTAAGGGTGTCAGGTGCCCTAACTTTCCTGAATAATATCCGTCTAGATCTCACTCATTTTCTTGTAGGTTCGTTTCGGGATATATTGCCACTAGACAACATCTTGATCTAAAATTTATAGAATTCATGTTTTAGTAGCAATACGAGGTTATTAAGTGCATAGACGAGCCTAAGGATGCATAAAGCATAAAATGATGATAATTCAAGTTGGAAGATCTTTAAAGAACGTTTCATTCATTCCAATCGATCCAAAGCTTTACATGTTCAATCTTTCATGGTTACAGGACCATCTTTAATATGCAAAAGAAAGATGGCTCCTTAACCACGTCCAAAATGGAGAAATACTAAAACTATCCTATACAAAATATTCTAGCTATACTAAGCTAGTGTCCCCATTTACATTCAAAAGCCACATTCCTAATATCAAACTTAAAATTTACAACACTAAACGAAGAAAGAAAAGAAAAGAAAGAAAAAGAGAAT
>JACFYI010000896.1:158360-183117 GCA_014898755.1 Handroanthus guayacan | reverse complement strand
ATTTCCAACTTGGGATTGGAAGTGGTTGCAATAATCCCGCAGGTCTTTGATGTTAAGCTTTTACTAGCTGACAGGTAAGACATTTCTGCACGTATTTTGCCACATTATGTTTCATTCCTTTCCACCAAAATTTTTGTTTCAAGTTACAATACATTTTGTTTCCTCCCGGATGCATTGTATACTTTGTATTATGGGCTTCAGATAATACCTTTTCCCGAAGTTCTTTGGGAACATATATCCGTCCTTTAAACCTTACCATTCCATTTCCATCAATCTGAAAATCAACATTTCCTACAAGATCCAATTTTTGCTTTTGAATCCACTCGTCATTTTCTTGGACCTTTTGGATAGCATCATATAATTTCGGGTGAATGATTATTCCGGCTAGCCTTGCTTTTCGGCTTAATGCATCTGCCACGGGGTTGGCTTTCCCAAGGTGCTATACAAATGTAAAATCATAATCTTCAAGAAATTCCAGCCACCTCCGTTGCCTCAAATTTAAGTTTTTCTGACTGAAAATATATTTGAGACTCTTATGGTCAGTGTAGACTTCTATCTTAGCCCCATATAAGTAATGTCGCCATTTTGTTAGGGCAAATACCACAGCCGCCAATTCTAGATCATGGGTGGGGTAGTTTTGTTCATGTGACTTGAGTTTTCTTGAGGCATACGCGATTACTCGCCCTTTTTGCATTATAACACACCCTAAC
Source organism: Handroanthus guayacan (assembly GCA_014898755.1). Lineage (NCBI taxonomy): Eukaryota > Viridiplantae > Streptophyta > Magnoliopsida > Lamiales > Bignoniaceae > Handroanthus > Handroanthus guayacan. Next base: position 182,407 of record JACFYI010000896.1, on the reverse strand, counting down.
CCTTCTCTGGATGCATCTGTATACACAGAGAATTCTCCCGAATCATCAGGTAATGTTAGAACGGGTGTTGAGGTCAATCTTTTCTTGAGTTATGTGAAACTTTGTTCACATTGTTCATCCCATTTAAAACATTGATCCTTCTGGGTTAATTTTGTAAGAGGTCCTGCTATCTTGGAAAAGTTCTAAATAAATTTTCGGTAATATCCAGCCAATCCTAGAAAGCTGCGCACTTCAGTAACATTCTCAGGTCTTTTCCAATTGGCGACTGCTTCGACTTTTTTGGGATCAACTTCAAGACCATGCTGTGAAACTATATGACCCAGAAAAGTGACATTCTCTAGCCAAAATTCACATTTACTGAATTTGGCATATAATTGTTGATTTTTGAGAGTTTGTAGTACTATCCTCAGGTGTTTTTCATGTTCTTCTTTTGTTTTATAGTATACTAGAATATCATCGATAAAAATCACCACAAAACAATTCAAATAGGGCCAAAATATTCGATGCATTAGATCCATGAATGCTGCAGGTGCATTTGTTAATCTAAAGGGCATAACAACAAACTCAAAATGCCCATAACGAGAATTGAATGCAGTTTTAGGAATATCAGCTTCCCGTATTTTCAACTGATAATATCCTTGTCGTAAATCCAACTTAGAATATACTGTTGATCCTTGTAGATGATCAAACAACTCTTCAATATGTGGTAAGGGATATTTATTCTTAATGGTCATTTTATTCAATTCTCGATAATCAATGCATATTCTCAACGTTCCATTCTTTTTCTTAACAAATAATACTGGTGCACCCCAAGGTGAGGTGCTGGGCCGTATGAATTCTTTCTTTAACAACTCTTGTAATTGTTCCTTCAATTCTTTCAATTCTGCAGGAGCCATTCTATAAGGAGTTTTTGAGAAGGGCTTGGCTTCAGGATAGGTTTCAATTACAAATTCTATTTCCCGATCTGGAGAAAGTGAGTTTAATTCTTTGGGGAACACTTCGGGAAATTCATTAACTACCTTCACGTCCTCTAATTTTAACTTATCTTGGGCTTATTTATCAAATAAGCCAAGAATCCTTGTCCTCATTTTCTCAATACTTTCTTAGCTCTGGTTGATGAAATAACAACTGATCTTAAATTTTTCTTGTCTTTATTTTTCACTGCATTTCCCAATCTAATAGTTTGGGCAAAACAGTCAACTACTGCTTGATGCCGGTATAACCAATCCATTCCTAAGATAAGATCATATTCCTGGATTGGCAAGTCTATAAGATCGGCAAGATGCTCCTTATTTTCTATGGTCACAGGGCAATTTCTATATTTAACATAAGTAGCGCTACATGTCCCCATTGGTGAACACACTTCATAAGGGGTATCTAAAGTTTCAGACTTTAATCCCATCTTAGAAGCACAAGCAGTGGATATAAATGAATGAGTAGCGCCAGGATCAAACAAAACTTTACAGACAAAGTTATGAATTAAAGCCTTACCTTCAACAACATCAGTAGCTTCTGGATTATCCATACTAGTTAGGGTATAGGCTCTAGCTTTCGCAGGAGGTCTTTTAGCTTGATTGAATTGTTGCTGCTTTGGTGTCTCAGAATTTGCATTACGATTTTTGGGACAATTTCTGATTATGTGCTGGGAATCCCCACAAATTAAACACTTTTCTTGTTTCTTCCAGCACTGCTCTTCTATATGTGAAAGTCGTCCACAATAATTGCACTTTCTTCTCGCAGTGGTTGGTGTAATGTTTGGAGCTTTGCCCTTATTCAAGTTTGGAGAGCTAGAATTTTTGGGAACCTTCGTTATCCTTTTATCTTGAAAGGATTTTTTAAAATTCATTTGTCCTTTTCCTTTTCTCCATTTATCATCTAGTTTTCGAAGTTCCCAAAATTCGTCTTCAATTTCCATTGCTTTCTCTACGGCTCGACTATAGTTTGAAAGATCACAGGAGGCTAGAGCTCGACGAAGTTTTGGCTTTAGTCCTTCCACAAATCTTCTTATTCTTCTTCGCTCATCAGTGAGAACATGAGGCCCATACTGAATGAGCTTGTTATATTCCGCTTCATAATCTACTACAGTCATAGGTCCTTGAATTAAATTCATAAATTCCCTTTCCCTTATATCTCGGACCACTTGCAGAATGAACTTTTGTAGAAATTCCGTTTTGAAAGCTTCCCATGTCCAATTTATCCCTTCCTCATTCCATTCCCGCTCAATTATTCTCCACCAATATCCTGCTGCATCTTCTAGTAGAAATGTAGCATATTTTACTTGTTGATGTTCCGAGTAGTTAAGAACTCGGAATATTTTTCCAATTTCTCGAATCCAGGATTCTGCTTTGCGGTCATCTGGCTCCCCTTTAAATCTGGGTGGATTAAAGCGGAGAAATCTAGTTAAAGTCTTGTCTTCCATTTCATGAATCTCATCCCTCCGATTTTCAGCATTTGACCGATGTTGACAAAATTCCATGAATTGTTGCCATATATTAATCATATGTTCAGCAGCCGGTATATTTGGTGGAGTTGGTTCTGGGGGCACATCTTGTGCTATCTCATTGTTTCCATTGGTTAGATTGTTGGATCTACCAGAATCTTCTTGCAGAGGACGTTCTCTTTTTCGCGATTGACTATTCTGGGACCGATTCCTTTTTGGGGCCATATTGGTCTGAAGCCATAGTTATTCAAAACATATCATTCTATTGCATAGAAGATTATGAGCACATAAGTTGTTCATAACATAGTAAGGTTAGATATTAACAATATATGTTTAGTGATACAAAAGAGATTAGTTACACTACATTAGTATTCTCTGTTCCATTTCTACCCATTTCACATATGTCGTATCCCTATGTATAGTTTTACTAATATGTCCTAGCTTAGTTTGGTATGGTATTCGGATCTTCTTCAAGCTCTTCTTCCTCGTCTTCCACTACAGGAGCAGGTGGAACCGAATTTGGCCGAACTCCTACAGCGGGCATTCCTGGTGGAAGTCCCAATTGCCGAATTATCTCATCACCTAAATCTAATCTTGGTTCTCCAAAATATTCTTGAAAATTTCCAGCCATTTCAGTTGATCTTGGTATATCACCGAAGCTTGCATTTATATACCCTTGAGCCATCCACTCAGTATCTCTAATTTTTTTGGATATTTTCTTCATTGACTCCTTGTACTGCTCCCGAACTTCGCGAACTATGTGACCAATAAATGAGCGATCTTGAATAGCTTGGTCTCTAAATTCTGCAAGCCGATTGTGATATTTTTTTGTTAAGTCATAAAGTTCTTTTTGTGCCCAAGCAACATAATCCTGATGACGTTGGACGTGTTCCCAATATGCTTGCTGCCAATTTGAAATTTCACGATCCTTTACCAAGAGCTCTCGATTCTTAGCTTCAATCTCAGCCTCATAATCTTGTTCTAGATGCTTTTGAAGTGGGCCAGTAACGCTACCCTGACTAGAGCTACCAGAGGCTATTTTCCAAACTTTCACTTTACCTTTTCCTTTATTCATTTTAACCTATTCTCAATCAATCATCATGGGCTAAGTTAGATTACTAAGTAAAAGCAACATAAGTTTCTACCTTAAAACCTAGGCTCTGATACCACTCTGTAGCACCCCGAACTAGAGTCTCCACCCCTAGAACGGATTGCTACTAAAATGATATCATCGCACAAGAAAAATAACAAGCTCTGCATAATATTTAACAATACATTTTTTTACAATACAAATTTTCAAAAGTTACAACAAAAGTAAGTAAACTACACTAGCTTTAAAAAGATGAAAGCAAAATTGGTTAGCTACGATACTTTTTTCTTTTGTCTTATCCTGTAAAATTATAATTTTGAAAACGTAAGTTCACAGAACTTAGTAAAATTTATGATTTAGAGAAGAGATAGGAGAAACAAAGTTATGCAATAAGGAATCATGGCCGAACTAGTTATTTGGTGGATCTGTCACCCTTATAACTTCGATAAAATAACAATCCTTATTCCTCCACAATTCCACCTCGGGTGGCCGCCCGAGGGGCATAACAATGCTGACACGATCGACCACGTGTCAGAGTATCAGTCTCTTGGATTACCTAATCTCCAGGCAACTGCGAGACCGACCATCAATGGGAGAAATTAAGAGGTCATTGACGGCCCGATGCCGCCCAACTTCCCTTACCCAAGATCTTCGGGGCCCAATAATCAATATCATTCAAGTTCATATCAATAGAATATGATCAATCAATAAGCAATAACCACGGGACGAATTCATCAATTGTTACCAAGGATTGTCAATAAAAGGAGATAGAAGTTTTAAAAAAACGTAAAAGATAAAATTTGAAAAATTTAGCTTTTGAAATGAATGATGTTTTTTCCAAATATGAAAATTTGAGATTTCTAGAAAATATAAAAATGTTTTACGTTTGAGAAAAATCTTTTCTTTGAAATATGTAAAAAACTCAATTTCTAATGTATCTAGATTAACTAAAGTTTATGTAAATGAACAAAATAGAACTATGATTTCAAGGGACTAGAATCATGTAGAATGAATTGATAGAACCAAAAATCGGTAGAGAGAGGAATCATAAATTTTACCTAATATCTTCTTTAAAGATTTTCTCTAAATTCTTCAAGATCTCTCCGTCTTCCTTCCTCCCTTGACTCTAAAGTTAGGTTTATAAGAGATTTAGAAAGATTTCTTGACTAGTCTTTGGTTTAGAAGTAGAGTATGAAATGTTGTGTATGTGTAGTATGTGTGTGTTTGTGTGTGATGAGAAAAATGTGTAAGGTACTTGGCTATTTATAGTTGCAGTTCAAGGGTTCATTTGCAAAGAAAATTAATCTTAGGGGCCTAATTTAATTATAGGGAAGGAGAGATGTCCATGTAGATTTCAAGTGGCCAAGTAGGATATCCTCCACTTGTAAAAAGTGTGGTATGAATGGTAAATCTGCCACGGAGGATGATGAATTGGGAACCTAGATATTTAGATAAAGTGGCATAGGATCAAGTAGGATTTTGGATGGCCAACTTGGATTTTTCCCATGTGTATGAGATGTGACATGAATGGTAAGATGTTTGCCAACTAATATGTTGAGCTGTATAGTCTCAAAACATAGGGTTTAGTAGGGAAATGTGGTCCAATGATAGTTTTCCAAAGTATGATACAAATGGATAAATAAGAAAATGCCATTTTTCCATTAGGTGTGAAAATTAAATTTGTGACATGTGTATGAGTGTGTTGGCCAAATTTTGGCCTCTAAAAATTTTATATTTTCTTGAAGAAATTTAAGGTGTAAAAAAATTAGAAAATTTTAGAATTTAAGGAGAAATAAAGAATTTTATGCAATAAATTTTGTAGATGAGTATAACATAAGAAAACATTAAAAATATGAATATTTTATGGTAAAGATTTTTTTTTTTTAAAGGGATATTTTGGAGTTGAAAAAAATTTCACGGGTATCACACAAGCTACTAGAAAAATTGAAGTTTTGGTTGCCAGAGTGGGCACCTGAGCGCCAACTTGGGGCTCTCGGGTAGAAATTCAATTTTTTGTCTTTTGATTTTCTTTCAATTTTTGATCCAAAACCACATTTTGGGGGTTCTCTTTTATGCAAAAATAGTTGTAAATCATAATTTTAAAATTTGGTTTAGGATTTTTCGAAAGATCATGTTCAAGTCGAATCGTACATTTTAGTCCATATCATTCATTTTTCATTAAATCTTTGGTTCATTCCTCTCGTTAGTCCAATGTTCTTTATACGAAATTCAATCCAAAACATAGGTAAAAATGTCAAGACGATTCATCAAGGCTTTTAATTTACCTAGTCATTGAATAGAGCTTACAAAAGCAAGAAACAACAATGGCAACAATATCAACTCACAACAATAACTTCTCAGAGGAGGTCATTTAAGATATTCAATAGCTCAAGTTATGATCATTCATTCAAGGCAAGAACTAGAATCATATGCTCATAAGAAGATTTAGGAAACCATAAGTCTTTTCTCTTAGAGTCTAAACTTATGAAGAAATAAGTTGATTCCCAAGCTTAAGATTCAATACCTATAAATGGCCACCATTCTTAAGTTAAGCTCCAACATACCACAACATAAACATTCTTAAATCACATTCTCAAACCATACTTACCAATGGGTTAGAGTGAGCACCACCTAAATCCTTTTAAGCAAGATTTTCCTTTGAAGTAATGAAGTTAAAATGTTATAAGTCTGCAAGGGTGCGTTTGAGAGGTAAGGAGTTGCAGAAAATTTTGAGCTAGAAAGGGGCTTATTTATAGAGAGAAAATGGGGTCAAAAGACAAGAATCTTTCTGATGAAGCCCTTTAATGCAATTTTGGAAAGCTTCCATAGCAAGATTAGAGACAAATTGTGATGGATGGATGGGATAAATCCTATCCTCTTGATGGAATAGGGCTACCGGCAGCAGCCTTCAGATTTCCAGCTTTTAATTTTTATTTTTTTTTTGGTTCAAGGATGCTATTTTTTAGTCAACAATAGTGGCTAGGATTTGGGCTAAGAATTGGGCTTGTTTAAAGGGTTTTTGAGGCTTGTTTGGATCGAAACGTGATGAGAAAATGAAGCTCAAATACACGAAAAATTTTCGGATGCACAAACTTATTTTGATAGTCAAACGGTGCTTGTGAAAATTGATGATTCAAAATTTTATTTAAGAAAATTTTCGGAGTGTTACATCAGTGTAGTAGATACTAGTGCGTGTTAGTGGGTGCTTGTTAGAAAAATAAGTTCATTGAGAGACCCGATATAGAGAAATTCATGATATAGCCATAGTGGCATTCGGTGATGGATTATTCTCTATCTTACGATAGTGCATATAATTAGTCTTTAGACTTCAGGGACCATGGTAATCTTATGCCTTGCTCTTTGATGTGCGTCTTGATCACTTACTAGCGAATTGCATGAGGTGCATGTTGGGAACAAACTATCTACGCATAGAGGTTTGTGAGTCCCAAGAAAGGATCCATTTCCTCGTTTTGATTAATGAGAATATCTCCTATGTTTTCTATGATAATTCGGTTTAAGAAAATCCTTATGCAAGGTGGTGTGTTGATTTGGAAAAGAGTTTTCAAAGTCGAAAACACAAATGAATCAATAATTAAGAATAGATGCATAGGTATTAGGCTATAAAGGATACCGAAAATATCTTAACCCTAGGCTATAACCGGGAGATGAAAATGGAGGGACCGTAATTGCATGGTATGCGTAAGTAAATGAGGCACACACGAATTGATTCACCAATAAATTGGGCTCCACAGGCTTGAGGTTAGACATCGACTGTGGAGATTGGGTGCTCTAGAATTAATTGAGATTAATTCTTTGAGTGATTAATTAAATAGTTTAATTAATCATAAGTCGTAAAGAATTACGAGCCCATGTCTAATTAATTGATAAACCTAGAGAGTCACACCCTTCCTTGGTATTATCCTTGGGATGAATTTAATGAAAATTCTCCAATTAGATTTGAGAGAAATCACCTAAATCAATTTTAGGCTTAAGAAGAGGATTTTTGACTAAAAGTCAAAATATTTGACCTAAGTCAAAGTGGGTCTTCTTGGGTAGATTAATTTGATGTATCAAATTAGTCTAATTAAATTAATTGTTAATTTAATTCAATTAATTTCAATAGTTGATTTTAATTGATCTAAGTAGAAGAATTAAATTGGAGAGAGAATTTAATTTCATAAATGCCAAGTTGGATAATCATATGGCATCTTAATTAAAGTGTTAATTAAAATACCACATGGAATATCCTACTTAGATGTCATGTGGACCATTGGAATTTGAAAAGAGAATCTAGATCATTCCCTCCAACTTCCATGCCACCTAGGACTCCAAGTGGGATATAAATAACTACCATCACACTTCCCACACCTTGCTTGGCTAAAAAATAAGGAAGGAAAATCTAAAAAGTTTTCCAAAATTCTCTCTCCCTCTAAAATCAATTTCCTCTTCATCTTCTCTATTAGATTTTTATCCCTAAATTTAGATCTAACTATAAACTTGAGAGGATTAAAAAGAGGAAATATGGATCCCGAAAGAGAAGATTAGGCTAAAACAAAATTAAACGCAGCAGAAATAATCATTCGTCAACATGAATAAATGCCTAAATCTTCATAGGATTCTCATATAAGCCTAGAATTTAGATTAGAGATGAGAGAACCAACCTTTGATTCAAAAATTCCAAGCTTGGCCGAACACCTCAAGATGGAATATAGATCTCTTCTTTGATCAATTCTTGATCTCCACCATTACTTGATGAATCCAATGTAATTTTCCAATTGAATCTTTGAATCCTCTATAATCTTTAAGAAATCCAAAAACCTCTTCCAAAGCTTGATGAAACCGTGAGCTTCTCTTCAATGTTTGATCAACTTCTAATCATCAAAACAAAGTGGATTTTGCACCTCTAATGGTATATCCACTCTTCCTCTTTGATTATCACTCAAGATCTATGGTTAGAGACTAGACCTAAGTATGAATCTAAGAGAGAATTTAAAACATGAAGAGAGAAAATTTGGAGGAAAAAATTTTCAGCAATTAGATCTCAAAAAATAGAGATGGCCGAATTGTGTGGAAAATGTGTGAGGTGGTTATCATATAGTATTTAAAATGTGATCCTTGCCAACTTGAATGCTTAGTTAGCAAGATGGTTATGGAGGAAAAATCTAGATTATTCTTTTCAAAATATCTTAGCCTACATGACATCCAAGTTGCAATTCTATGTGGCATTTTAATTAACTATTTAATTAAAGTGTTACATAGATTCTAATTAACTTTAAATACCTAATTTTATTGTCCTTCCAAATTCACATTATCTTCTTGAATCAATTAATTCAACTATTAAAATTAATTGAATCAAATTAACCATTAATTCAATTAGAATAATTTGACTATTCAAGAAGACCAATATTGACTTTGGTCAAACATTTTGGCCTTTAGTTAAAATCTCTCTTTATTAGCCTAAATCTAATTTAGGCAATTATCTTTAATCCAATTATAGAATTTCTACTTAGATTCATACCGTGACTAAATTGAGGAAAGCGTGTGACCCATTAGGTTAATCAATTAATTAGACATGGACTCGCAATTTTTTATGATTTTCGATTAATTAAACTATTTAATTAATCACCTATAGAATTAATCTCTATTAATTCTATAGTACCAAATCTCCATAGTCGATATTTAACTACAAGTCTATGGAGCCCAATTTACTGGTGAATTAATTGTGGTACGAACCTCACATACTTACGCGTGCCGTGCAAGCACGGTCCCTTTGTTTTTTATCTCCCGATTGTGGCCTAGAATTAAGATATTTTCAGCATCCTTAATAGCCTAATAACTATGCATTTATTTTTAATGATTGATTCTTTTATATCCTCGACTTTGGAAATTCCTTTCCAAATCGACACACCACCTTGAGCAAGGATTTTCTTGAATCAAATCATCATAGAAAACATAGTATATATATTTGTTCATCAAGACAAGAAAACGGATCCTTTCTTGAAACTCACAAACCCTTATGTATAGATAGCTTGCACCTAACGTGCACCTCATATGATCCGCTAATCAGTGATCGAGACGCATATCAAAGAACAAAGACCTACCATAAGATTACCATGGTCCTTCAAGTCTGAGGACTAATTATATACACTATTCTAAGATAAAGAATAATCCATCACTGAATGCCACTACGGCTATTTCATGGAATTCTCTATGTTGGATTTCTAAGTAAACTTGTTCTTCTAACAAATACCCACTTACATGCAACGGTGTCAACTACATTGATTACCTATGAAATAGGGTGATGATTCAACTCCTTGAATCATGCATTGTTAAGTTTATCCGAATCCAAGATGCCCTTGTGTCAAAGATTCTATGACTTGGAGTGTTTAAGATCAAGACATCTAGAGACTAGTTTCATGATCATCATCATATGCGTGACCTAGCCTCATAGCCTTATATGATCTAGAGGACTTTTTTCATATCGATTGTTGATGAGACAATTTACAAGAATATGAAGAAGATGTCCATTTTATTTATATTGCAAAAATAGGACTGTTTACACAAGAGCAATAATTATAAAGCCAAATCTAATTAGCTGTAGGGCACTACTCTAACAATCTCCCACTTGCCTTAAAGCCAATTACTCATAGTCCTTAGGCCCATCTTCTCAAGATGTCTCTCAAAGACTTTCTGGGTAAGCAGTTCAGTTAGTGTATCTGCTACATTCTCTTCTGAGGCAACACGTTCCACTCTTATGTCGCCTTTATCAATGGTCTCCCAAATCAAATGATAATACCTCATTATGTGCTTGGATCACTGATGAGATCTTGGCTTATTTGCTTGCGTGATGGCTCCATTGTTGTCAGAGAAGATGACAACAGGCTTAACCATGCTAGGAACTATATCTAACTCTTGGATGAAGTTCTCATCCAACACTCTCTTTTGCAGCATCTGATGCTACTATATATTTCGCCTCAGTGGTTGAATCGGCCATGGTATCTTGCTTTGAACTCTTCCAACTTACCGTACCACCATTAAGGCAAAATATAAGTCCAGAAATGGATTTACTATCATCTATATCAGATTGGAAGTTAGAATACGAAAACCCTTCGAGTTTCAATTATCCACCGCTGTAAAAGAGAAACAATTCCTTACTTCTTCTCAAGTACTTAAGAATTATTTTTACTGCTCTCTAGTGACTCTCACTAAGATTGGATTGAAAGCGGCTCGCAACACTTAGAGCGTACGCTATATCCGGTCTTCTACATAGCATTGCATACATTATGCTTCCTATAGCAGAGGCATAAGTTATGCTAGACATCCTATGTAACACCCCGAATTTTAGGGTCATTTCGTCTCGAGATCCGAAGTGCTACTTGCGGATGGATAATCATTCCAAAATCATCAAAAAATTCATCAAACGATCCAAACTAATTCCCAAAATGTATAGTTACATATCAAACTGTCCAAAAATTACATAAAGCAATCTAACTTATCATTACAATCCCATACTCTATACATTTCATAAGTCCAAAACATGATATCTAACCAAATACAGAACTAAGTCAAAAAACGATAGACTAAGCCAAATTACAATTGGATTTACAATCCCAACCAAGCTATACAATCTATCAAGCTCTAATCAATCATTCAATCGCTTACGGTTCAAGAATCTATATGTTAAATGGGGTCATGAGTCCACTAACCCAGTAAAACTTATAACACTCGAATGAAGATAAGAGTTCAAAGAACATAAGTAAAACAAATGATAGGACATTCAAAACGATCAATATACATATATACATATATGAAACAATTATCACATTCGAGCACAGACGGGTGCCCGAGCACCCAAAACTCAAATTTTTGGATGTGACCGGGCGCTTGGCCACCCATGAACTGCCGAAAAGTGGGCGCTTGGGCGCCCATATGCGGGCTTGAGCGCCGACTTTTGGGTGAAAAATCTAATTTTTTGTCTTTTGATTTTCTTTGAATTTTTGATCCAAAAATACCTTTTTGAGGTTCTTAAATATGTAAAAAATTTATAAAACATCATTTCAGGTTTTGGTTTTGAGAATTTTCGGGAGACCGTTTCAACGTCAAAACATACGGTTTTGTCCATATCCTTTGTTTTCACTGAATTTCTTAGTTTGTTTCTCCTCTTAGTCCGTGGTCCAACATTCAAGTTCAATCCAAAGCATCAATAAACAGTTCGAGATGATGCAATAAGCTTTGGATTGGTTCAAATTTCAAGGATTTGAGCATGATATAACAAGAATGACATAACAACATGATTTTCATGCTCAATATATCAAGGATATCAAGTTCTCAATACATGCTCGATCAAGATAGGAAGATGGAAAATACATGCTCATGGAGAAGAAAGGAAGCTATAAATCTTACCTCTAGGAGCTTATACTCAAAAATGTGGTTGATCCAAACTTATAATCACGTATATAAATATATACACTTATATCAAGATCTACATACATTCAATCATTGACCATCTTTAAACATGTTCACAAGCTTAACTTACCAAGTTTTAGAGTGAGAGTCACACTCCTAGAATCCCCTTTAAAACCACTCAATTTTTGGAGAGAAGAAACAATCATATATACACTTATATCAAGATCTATATACATTCAATCATTGACCATCTTTAAACATGTTCACAAGCTTAACTTACCAAGTTTTAGAGTGAGAGTCACACTCCTAGAATCCCCTTTAAAACCACTCGATTTTTGGAGAGAAGAAACAATGCAAGTGGAGCTCAAATGTTTGAAGGTATTTGCTAAATAAGTGTTAAGTTTTCAGCAGAAAGTTTCAGCTTAATGGCCTCATTTATAGATGGATTTTTGGGGCCAAAATGAGAGAATTAATAAGTTAAAACCCCTCACAATAATTATCAATTCTTAGGGTGTCTTGATAGACATGGTAGGATGGATGGATGGATGGGATTTCTATCCATCTTGTAGCTGAAAATGTGGCTGCTGCGGCTGCCTCTTCAGATCAGTTTCTTTTCTTTTTCTTTTTCTTTTATTTTGAATTTCAATTGGTTGAATTTTTTTGTCAAAATAAGTGGCTATGGGTTAGGTTATGTTTTGGCTTGGATTGGGCTTATAAATTGGGTCATTTGGGCTTGTTTTCGGGTCGGGTCGTGACGTGAATTTGCAACGCATTGGTTTGAAATTTTTTCGAATGCGTGAAATGTGTTTTGATTCTAAAACGACGTTTGATTTTGAAATCAAATAAATTTTCGATAAGTCGGCGATTTGAAAATTTTATTTAGGGAATTCTCGGAGTGTCACATCCTATGTCTCTCTTCTTCCGTCTTTGGGGCCATAGACTTAGAGAGATGCAATCCATATCTCATGGGAAGAAACCCTCTCTTGGATTCTTCCATACTAAACTGCTTTAGTATTTGGTCTATGTACGGACTTTAGGAGAGCCCCAACAATCTTTTCGATCTATCTTTATAGATCCGTATTCCCAATACAGAAGATGTCTCTCCCAAGTCTTTCATAGAGAATTGTGTAGATAACTATTTTTTAGTATACTCTAATGCTCCCACATCATTCTTAATGAGCAGGATATCATCAACATAAAGTACTAAAACTTGCACCATGCTCCCACTACAGTTCTAGTACTCACAAGGCTCATACATATTTTTTATTACGCTAAACCCTTTGACTGTCTCATCAAAACGTATGTTCCGATTTCGAGACGCTTGCTTAAGTCCATAAATGGACCTTTGGAGCTTGCAAATATTTGCTCGCTTCCATTGGATGTGAAGCCCTCTGGTTGCTCTATATAAATATCTTTGTTGAAGTTACCTTTAAGAAAAGGGATTTTCACATCTATTTGCCATATCTCGTAGTTATAATATGTAGTTATGGCAAGCAAAATCCTAATGGACTTAGGCATTGTAACAGGCAAGAAAGTTTCTTCAAAGTCTACACCCGGTCACTGGGTATATCCTTCGGCCACCAATCTTACCTTATATATCACAACTTCTCCATTTACTCCCAACTTGCGCTTAAAGATCCATTTGCATCCAATGGGTACTATACCCTTTGGTGGATCAACTAAGATCGAACTCTTATTGGAGTACATGAAGTCCATTTTGGATTGCATAGCTTGTTGCTAGTGTCTTAAATCCATTTCTGACATGACTTTCTCATAGGTCTTCGGATTACTATCAGTTTAACCGATCTCATGAAGAAATCCAAACCTTTCGGGCTCTCTTTTGATTCGTTCAGACCTTTTGGGATGTTGTGTGCTTTGAGATTCATCTACTTTTATTGGTTGTGGATTTTTTTCCTGATTGTGAACTTTATCAAGTTTCACGATTTCACATTTTCTATCTAATAGAAATTTCTTCTCTAAAAATGTGGCGTTTCTTGAAATAAATACCTTTTGTTCCACAGGATCATAGAAGTAATAACCCATAAACTCTCTGGGATAACCCACAAATCTGCATAAGATGGATTTAGCATTCAACTTATCTCCCACTAGTCTCTTGACGTAGGCGGTAGACCCCAATAATTTGAAATAAGAATACAAGGGTGCTTTGTTATATCACATCTCATATGGCATTTTGGGCACCAACTTAGAAGGTACTATGTTAAGTAACTTTGCTACCGTTTCAAGGGCATGGCCCCAAAATAAAGGAGGAAGATATGTGAAACTCATCATAGATCGTACTATACCTAACAAAGTACGGTTTCTATGTTCTGCCACATCATTCAATTGTGATATAGCAGGAGGAGTCCACTGCCAGAAAATTCCATTCTCTTCTAGATAACCAAGAAACTCATTACTCAAATATTCACCTCCTTGATTGGATCAAAGAGTTTTTATGCTTAGTTCGATTTTCCTAAAAGCTGATTATTTTGATATTCCTAAAAGCTGATTATCCACATCAAAGATAAGATGAAAAAGACTAATTACAGAGCATCATTTAGTGGCCTCTGTTTTTTATCTACAATTCCTCTTCTTCTAGTATCTAGAAGTGAGGAAAGTGCATGGCTAGGATGCCCAGAGATGTTGCCATGAGACTTTTTATGTTCACCTATGTGATTTTCATCTGGGTGGTGCTGTGCTTTCAACATGCCCTCATCAGGGATATAACACTCAACTCCTTAAATTATATATCGTTAGTGCAAGTCTATCTGAATCTAAGATATCCTTCTGTCAAAGATTCTATGATTTGGAAAATTTAAGATTAAAACTCCCAATGACTAGTTTTATGACCACTATCACATATTCATGACTTAGTCTCATAGTCTTATATGATTTAGAGGACTTCTTCTGTATTCATTATTGATGAGATAATATTGGATAATATGAAGAAGATGGTCTGGCACTAGACTAAAAAGTCAAAGAGAGAGTACTATAAGAAGCCTTATGTTCAATTGCTCTTTATCCTACCCAAAGGGAAAAGCAAAACGAAGAAGACCAAGCCAAAGTGGCGAGGAAGGTGGGCGTGCAAGGCCTTATCAATGATGACTTTTAGCTAGTCATAAGAAAATGTGCAGCTTCGCTCTTCATGTGGCCAATCCTTTTGCATTGTTATATGATGATAGTGACTAGCTAGGTATTTACTACAAAGCATGCAAGGCACACTAGAAGCTCTCTTTAAGACAAAAACTTGGGAATTGATTGATTCTAGATCCTTCTTCCTCAGTAGTTAGTAGAGGAAGCTAGTGTAGGGAAAATCTTTCCTATCTCTCTATAAGTCACTAGAGAAGACTCTTCCTTTGAAGTGAAAGGCCAACTCTGGTGAAAGTAGAAGATAATGAAAGAAGTCATAAATAGCCCATTCATTCTTAGTCCCTATGGCCGATTAGAGAAGAAGAAGGACTCAACGATAAAATAAATAGATGTAGGTGCAAGCAGCATGATAGATGAGGGAGAGGTTTCCGTAGGAAACTCGACTACTCCATGACCCTAACCCTAGGAGCAAAAAAGCACACGAAAGAAGCGAGGATGCTTATATTGATTAAGCGAGAAGACCGATCTATTTCATTAAAAGAAGCGGATTTGCAACCAAGAAAAGATCAATAAACAGAAAAAAAAGGCCAAGGAGCAAAATTCATCAATAGCTTGTGAAATGCAAATGAGCATAGGGTGGTAATACACTTTCCCAAAGTGGTAAATAGAAAATGAGATAAGCAATCATATGCTTACCCGTGAAGACAAAAGGGTGTTGGCGAAGCCGATGTGAAAAGCCGCTTATCTTATCGTATTATAAGGTAGCCACTAGTTTTTCCCCAGGAAAGTCATGCTTTTACTTAGAAAGATGATGAAATGTCTTCAATCTAATCAGCAGCCAAGGCCAAGGCCAAGACTAGTAGAGAGTCCTACCATCATGAGAGATTCGAGATAAAGAGATGGCTAGCTAGAAGGATGATGGAAGATGTAGACAAGTTTTAGCCTAGCTCCAAGAAGAAGCGGGTACCCTATCTTGTAATAAGGCACAAGATGTGAGCAAGAGAGCACCAAAGCAAAGTCATGCATTGGCTTTGGGGCGATAATGACTAAAAACAAGTGAGTTTTCTATCTAAAGATACCCTCATGAAGTGGTCGGGTTTTCTCCTCCTATTGCCTTCACCTAACAACAAGACGCTTTGTTTTGTCGAATAAGGGCTATACCCTTGTCCATTAATAATTGCTAAGACTAGGTGAAGAATGAAATGAATCAGTTCGCTCTGCTCCTCTTCCATGCCAATGAGGTAAGTAAGACTTTTGTTGAGATTAGGCAATTGTTGACACTAAAGGATGATAGAGATAACCTATCCCCATTCTAGGTAAGGTAAAATGCTATATCTATCTTTTTCGATTTCCCACTAAAGATGTCTTTTTGTCGAGTTTGAGTCAGCAATGATTAACTTTTTTCGATAAGCTGACCTGAGAAGTAGGAGCTTGCTCGCTGAGAAATGACTGTCTCATTAACACTCAAACATCTTTTTTTTCCACTAGTTAGAGCATACTAGTACATCACTGGGCAATTCCCTACTAAGCATGCTAAGTAAAATGTTAGAGATTGACCTTCCAAAAGAGTCTAATCTCAAGTTTATCTGCCCCTGGTGGCATAATATCATGTCTTCCCCAAGACCTAGTACTACCTTTGAAGCGGATCTTAAGCTTGTGACCTTTTATATAGAAAGAGGGGTACGTGTCCTATAATAGCTAACCTAAGCTCTTCATGCTTTGGGGCTGCAACTTTTTCTTACCTTAGGTCTTCTCTCTTCCAGTTTACTGCTCTATCTGAACTCATGCCATGTCTTCTAGCTCTTAGAGCTGAAATGGAAATACCTGACGCTCTTTGCCCACTCCCTGCTTATGAGTTATCTGCCCTTGTTCCAGTAGCTAGGGAGAGGAGCAGCTCTATTTTACTCGGTAGGGTTAGATAGGAGATCTAAAGACAAGAATGCTAAGATAAAAGTAGGGCCTCAAGTATTGAGTTAGCAAGGGGATAGACAGATGGCAATTGAACAGCGACAGACAGATTATACTAGTTTATCGATTTTCAGACTTAAAAGGGTATTTCAGTAAGATAGTCTTAAGGATGATAGGGCTTATTCACTGGTTGGCTCTATGTACTGTCCTGGGTAGGCTTCCATCTTGTTTCATTCCACTACCATGCATCTTAGCTTATCTTTGTCTTTGTTTTTGTGTCTGCCGATTCAATTGATGCTACTCGTCTATTAGGATGGCTCAATGTGGGTCCTTCTCTTATTTTCTTTCTAGTTGCACCTTTTTGCGTCTTTAAATAGCTGAATACAAACTTTCTGCCGACGTGGCAATGCCTGAAAGGTATGATTTAGTAGTAGATGGGTCCTTCCATCTTTAAAACGGCTTAAGAGGAGATATCCTTTGATTCATGCTCTTCCATAATTTTCTTTACTTTGAAATATGATATATATCATCGTATGAGAAGTTGGTTTGTCTGGTTTGAATAAAGAAATGAAATTCGGTTCTACGTGATAGCCCCAAAGAAACAGAAGCCTTGAAAGTTAAATGCTTTCAATCAAAGATGATGGATTGTGTAAAGAATGAGATTGGTTCTTGGGGTTTGAGGAATGCTAATAAACACAACAGAGAAGTGAGCACTCCTTAGAAAGGGAAAGATTAGGCTAGCTTTGCTTAGATTTAATCCTCCTAACTATGCCTTCAAAAACTAGACAAGGTAAAAGGGCAACCTTTCACGGAGCAGCTACTACAATAAGGTCTTCGGTAGCCAGAGATAGAGTTCTTTCATTCAAAAAGAGAATTCTCCCACTTTTAACAAGAGGTGTGCTTACTGGTATTATCGATGATTAGACTATCAAGACAACTAAGGTCTTCAGCATGTTGGGAAGGAGGGCCACAAAATAAAGTGGAGTCAAGCTCGACAACATTGGTGTTAGTGTGCAAATGTTTGTTGCAGTCTCTCATATCCTTTAGCTGATTTTTATCATCACACCAGGTGCCATCGCTCTTCTTTAATGCAACCGCCTTACTTTTCCTCCTATGCACAAATGTGGTAGTGTGGAAAGACCTTGTATTTCGATCCCCAAACTTCAGCCTGCTGATCTAGGATTTCTGGTATCTTCTTTTAGAATATTATTGTATTTCTTCACTAATTTCTTTTCCTCTTATGGCTTGCCAGGGCATTCTCTGTACGCCCTTTATTCGAGCTAGCACCAAATTCTCTTCCTTTCTATTCCCATCTCAATGTGACCATTGATAGCTTTCTCTATTGGAATGTAATCTAGTGTCAGTTTGCAGTTCAAAGGGTAGAAGGACAGAGGAAAGGGAATAAGTTGGATGTTAGGGACAATTATGAGTGCCTATTCTAATTCTTATAAGTAGGAGAAGAGGAGATTAGTAGCCGAGTGAAAACTCCTAAACTGAATTTGTGCTCTTCAGTAAATATGCTTTCCCCCTTCCGAACCTAACCTTCAGTTTCTCGTGAGCTAGGCAGCTATAATTTTTTTTATTTATGATCTTCCTTATTTACCTTCAAGGCATCCTATTCTCTATTTTGAGTTTTTTTCATTTTGGAAACATCTTCTTTTGAAAAAGTTCCTTTCCCTTGTTCCTCCTATGATCTTGACCTGCAAAGTGATTTTCGAAAGTTCCTACTATGACAAAAAATATCCCAATAGGTGACATAGCTCCTTATATTATAATTAAGTAGGAAGGAGCAAGAGCTAATGACCATACAGGAGAGGCAACCAAAGGAAGCTGGTTCACCTCATCTGTTACAACATAGGTCGTTCCAATCTCGGATGAAGATATGCCAAAGCTGAAGTCAAGGAGAAAGGTCCATTTAAAATGCTTAGGACTAGAAAGAAATATGATCGTATAAAAGGAACTATTCAACATAGATCGGAGAGCTCATTTGACATAACATGAACGTAGTGATCAAGCATCAGGTGGAATGTACTGCTACCTCTTTCTCCCTCCAGCATTCTATAAGCAAATGAATGTGAGTAGGATATGTTTGAGTTACTTTGCTCCTCTCTACTTGCTAGTTGTCTTCAGTACCCTATCAGTTGAACTACCCTACTACCTATACTTAAGAGTTGACTGAGTTGGATAAAAAACCTAGGAGTAGCATTAGGAATAAAGACCTTAGGCTTCACTTATCAAAGTTGCAGTCTTTAGGGCTTATAAAGACCCCAATATCCCCGCATAAAGCTTGAAAAAGAAAAAGTGGAATCTCCGCATTTGTATGGCAAAGAAGGAACTAATTGCACTAACCCTACGGGTTAATGTTCGATTGTCTATTCCTAGCAAGAAGGGCTTGATGTTAGAATTGCTTGAAGAATGGCAAAAGGGCTCAATTAATGATAGAATATCACACAGCGGCACATATCGAAGGAGAAAGTAGTAAGCATAAAAGTACATAGCCTAACTGCTCTTTTAATAAAGCATATCCAATTTTGTCCATTTCACATAGTAAGAATTTTGGGATGAAGATAAGATGCAGACGATTTTGTTCACATTGTAGTTTTGAGAGAAATTGAATCATAAGAAAAGGACGGGGATAAGGAATACCCTGTGAGGGATCAATGTAGACTGTTTGCAATGTGGATCGAGGAAGCTTTTACCTAGGACATTAATTCCATTACATATGAGGGAGGTTTGTGCAAGTAAAGAAGACCTTTCGTAATAGTTGAGAAGTGTACAAAAAACATCTTCCATTGGCAATAGTGAGCAGCTTCTAATTCCCTACTTGGATAGGAAATAGGAATGAAGCCATTTGCCAACAAGTTAATGGACAAGAAGCAGGATAGCCAACCTGGGAATTAAGATGTTGAGAGGATTCTGCTCTAGTCTAGCAAGTGAAAGTCATTTTGAACGAATTGCTTTCCTTAAACCCTCGTAAGGAAGCAAAGCTATTTATGTAAAAGTTAGTGCCTTGGTATTGAATCATTCTCCACTGTGTTAGACTCTTTCGATCTAAACTTACAGGATAGCTTTTGATAGTTGGGATTGAAGTTAAATGTGAGGCAAGAGTAAGTGAGAAGCCAAGCCTGCATGTGGGCAATCAAGAAAATTCTCCTATGCATTGAATAGAGGCGACCTCTTCAAGTTCATGTGCAGGGAATTCTGTAACACTAAGATTAGCAGCTGATTCGTGAACAAAAGAATAGCCTAAGAGCCATACTTGTATGAAAAGGAATGCTGAAAGGAAAAGTCATGTGTAATAATGACATCCTATCTTCTCTGCATCAAAAGAAAGACTAGTTGGCTTGAATTGGTAAAGACGGGAAAATTAGCATAATCTATCACATCAAAACTGTATTATCAATTACCACATAGGACTCACAAGTCCTCTGTGGAATCGAACTCTCACTCCTATCTTCTGGGCATTTTTTGAATTCATTGCAAGCGAATACCTAAGTCATGGGACATTCCTTTCTTGAAGCAGGTCAGTAATCTTTCATGCTTTCCTTCTTCTATCGATGAGATAACCAGAAGAAGAAAAGGAAGTCCGCATTCAACTGTGAGTTCTTTCCTCAAAACGATTTGATCCAAGGGAATGAACTAGTTCAACCTAAAGACTAGTAGGGGCAAAGGAAATGGTTTAGCTCAGGGCGAAAAGCATAGAGGTTTTTCCTGATTTGGTCTTACATAAGAGAAGAAAGGCTTGGTGCCCTGCGATGTGTGATTTGATGAAAATTCTGATTTTATAGTTTCGGAATGAGAAACTATCATCCCAGTCAATCCAATTGGGATTTCCTAGATCTGAGTGGGATTTGTGATGATAAGTAAGGGCTTTATCCAGAGCAGATTTAGCACGGGCAGGTCACTCTCATACTTTCAATATATAATAAAGCTTCTGCTATTATCTTCATAAGAAAGAGATGTTCTCTCTTCGAGTGATCAAATTCTATCTCAATGTGATATTTTAACCTTAACCTTTATTGAATGAAGTCTCATTGGCCTGAGAAAAAAGGTGTGATAAAGCACTAGAACTCAGCATTTCGCCCTCTTCTCCAAGTAGGCACAGGGGTCTGAACTCTATTTGTTCCTTTACCCTTTTCAAGTCTTCTTCTTTCTTTTATGATTAGAAATCTGTTTCTGTCTTAGATCTACGAAGGGAGACTGTCTTTCCCATCTGTCTCTTTTGCGGGTCTATTCCACTAAGTGTAGCCATGCCATTTAGTGTCCTCGAAAGGAGTGAAAGAACTTACTCTTTAGAGTAAGGTTTGAAGAGCTTAATTGTTAGATTAAAGGGGCTTCTCTCTTCCTTTGGGGATGGAGCTATTTAGTCTTCATCTTTCTCTTTGTTTTCCATTCTAATATGTTGTTCCAAAGCCTTCAATTTGCCTTTCCCTATAGGAATTCTTTTTTCATTTTCTTGAGCTGAGTTGAGCTCTCTTTGAGGGCTGATTACATACACGACTTCTTTCATTTTTGCTCTAACAGAAAGTGGGAGGTGCCTTACCTCACCAAAAGAAGGGGTTTACCTAGATCATCTCCTTAGCCCAGGTCGATCGAGCCTCAATTAACTACGAGTATAAGGAAGCCACTTGAACTCATAGTTGTGGTAACTAAGCCCTTTGGTCATTGACTATTCATTACCTGAATACTCAAATGAATAGCCATAGTTGTTAAGAATAAGAAATTATCACCTTTCACCCCTAGTATGATAGTAGCATGCCGGGCCAAAGCTTCCTAGGTCTCATCCCAAGATGAGATGTTCTTTTTCATTTTTATGGTATAAGTTTTGACGGGAAAGTAGGATCTTCTTTATATTGATTTTTATTGATAAGTAGAAGGACATGCCTGCACCTTTCACTTTTAAGTATGATCACTTTAGAATGACATATACATCGCACATTCTGAATCAAGCAAAGGCTTTGTATTTTCAACAAGCCACATCCATTTCATTAGGAATTGATGATCTTTTAACAATACCCTCAAAGAGATGGCTAATTCGAAATACTGAACAAAAAAGTTTGATTTTGGAAAAAGACCATCATTATGGGATGTACACATAGTAGAAAAGACTCTGTATTTTCAACAAGCCACATCCATTTCATTGGGAATTGATGATCTTTTAACAATACCTTCGAAGAGATGGCTAATTCGAAATACTGAACAAGAAAGTTTAATTTTGAAAAAAGACCATCATTATGGAATGTACACGCAGTAGAAAAATTACGCCGGCCCATTGAAATATGGTATGCCATAAGTTAATATTTGTAATAAGAAATAAATCCTAATTTTAGGATGACTGACCCCTTTAATCCAGTTCACACTACAAGAAATTGTGATTTTAGTGACGAAAATTAGTGACGGAAATTTCTGTGGCTAATTAGAGGCGGATTAATGAGGAGTTAGCATAGGATCTACCATTGCAAAAAGATCCGTCTCTAAACCATCTCAAAAACCGTCGCAAATTTAAAATTATTAGTTAGAGATGGTTTTGAGATAGTAAAAACAGTTTTGAGGCGGTAAAAACCATTGCTAATAAGAGAAAATTTTTCAAAAATTTTGATTTATTATTTAGAGATGGTTTTGAAATAGTATTAAACCGTCGCTAACTAAAAAAATTCTGCTACAATGGGGATTCGAAGCAGAGCCTCTAAACAAAATTCAACTCTTTTAGCCACTAGGCTAATGTTATTGATTAGTAAGCAATGGTATCAAATATTCTTTTATAAAAGAGCTGTACAAATTCGCCATTGTACATATACATACATATGTATATATATAATTTTTGATATAGATCTATAATATACGTATTATCTATACGAAGAACTTAATTTGATTAAATATTGAAACCAAGATAGATAACGTTGCGAAATTAAAAATATATAATAGTTGTAAAATATCCATAGCTCCGAGCTCCCTTGATAGTTGGGTTTCAAGGGTAGGATCTTAAATTTCTAGCTGCTAAGAAATATTATCATGTTTTTTTCGTAATGACAGCCTTCTATTCAATTATTTCCAAACATTTTTTCGTTAAAAAATAAATGAATGACAAAAATACCTTTGATCAAATAAACATGCATATCTTTCAAGTTTTTCTTTTTTCAATAGATTATTTGTACTTATATAATTTACTTATTAACACTTTATATCTTTTTATATATTCTGAAATTTATAATAAATATTTGTTATCTTATAGAATCTATTATAAATACCCAATTCAAATTCCAAAAGTGTTTCATCTAATTTCATTAATATAATTTTCTCTATGAAAATTCTGATCTTTTATTAATTTTTGCTTTCTCATCAATAACATATTCTCCATTTTATTTTTATATATTATATAATAGTTAATATATTGTATATTATATTTAATATTATGTATAATATTAATACATTAAATATTATATATTATAGTTAATAAATTATAAATAATAGTTGATATATTATATATTTATATTCTAAAATATATATTATATTCTCTATTGTAGAATTTGTTATTTTGCTTGAACCACTACTTTAGAATGGACAAATTGCAGTTCGTAACATATGTGTTTGGCTACCACATAACTTTTGTTATTTTCCTAAGCATGGTATTTCATTCCTCTTTGTAATACAAACTTGAATCATAGGACTTGATGACAGATTGTAGGAAGATCTGTCATCTTGCTCTCAAATTTTCTCACCATTCCACAAATCAGGATGGTATTCCTTTTGACGGAACCTTTTTGAAATAAAAGAAGTATCAAAGATAGTAATATGAAGCTAATAATTTAAACTTTAAAATAATTATTATCTTTAATAATAATAATGATAGTTAGTATATTATATATTTTGAAATATATGTTATATATTACAATTATATATATATATGATGCTCACAAAAACAAAACAAGAAAAATAAAAGATATTTTTATTGCCTTTTTAGAATTTTGTAAGTTTTCACAAGAATTCCTTCACCAATTTAATGAAGAAATTAAGATTTTTACAATAGAAATTCTCCTTTCCCGCTCGTGTGTGTTTTCAATATACAAAAGTTGCATATATAACCAGGCCATTAGGGTCCTTCTTTCGCCTCCACGT
>JACFYI010000896.1:136171-152373 GCA_014898755.1 Handroanthus guayacan | reverse complement strand
ATACTATCAGTTGAAGATACGGGAAGCAGACATCTCTAAGACTATGTTTAATTCTCGATATGGACATTTTGAATTTTGTTGTTATACCTTTGGACTGACCATCGCTCCTGCAGCGTTTATGGACCTAATACATCTAGTGTTCCGCCCATACCACGAAAGCTTCGTTGTAATTTTCATTGACGATATTTTGGTTTATTCTAAGTCTAAAGAAGAGCACGAAAGACATTTGAGAATCATTCTTCAGACTTTAAAGGAGCATAAGTTATACACCAAATTCAGTAAGTGTGAATTTTGGCTTGATAAGGTGACTTTTCTGGGTCATATCATATCCAGGAATAGGTTAGAGGTAGACCCAGAAAAAGTTGAGACGGTCCAGAAGTGGAAACGACCTGCTACGGTCACAGAAATAAGGAGTTTTCTTGGATTAGCTGGATATTATCGAAAATTTATCCAAAATTTCTCCAAGCTAGCTGGACCACTCACCAGACTAACCCAGAAGGATAAAATGTTTGTTTGGGACAAACAGTGCAAGGAGAGTTTCTCAAAATTAAAGAAAAGATTGACAATAGCTCTTATACTCGCACTGCCCAATGGGTCAGAGGAGTTTACTATGTATACACACGCCTCGAAGGAAGGATTAGGGTATGTTCTGATGCAACATGGAAAAGTAATCGCGTATGCATCACGAAGCTGAAAAATCATGAGGTGAATTATCCCACTCATGATTTAGAATTAGCAACGGTGGTCTTTGCTCTAGAGAAGTGGCGTCACTAATTGTATGGAGCTAAGGTAGAAATATTCACAGACCACAAGAGCCTAAAGTATATCTTTAGCCAGAAAAACCTGAATCTAAGGCAACAACGGTGGTTGGAATTCCTGGAAGATTATGATTTCACTCTCACTTATCATCCAGGAAAAGCAAACGTCGTAGCAGATGCTCTAAGTCGTAAGGGAAGGCTAGCAAGCATGAGCATCTACCCAACACTGTATAGTGAGATCCTAAGAACCTAAGGAGAAGACGATTGGGTTCAAAAATTGAAGAAAGAAATGAAACCTGATTTCAGGATCGACACTGATGGGTTATTATGATTCAGGGATCGGATTGTAGTTCCTGCACAGATGAGGGAAAGAGTGTTATCTGCAGCACATCAGACCAAGTACTCATTACATCCTAGAAGAACGAAGATGTATAAGGACGTAAAGCAGAAGTTTTGGTGGGATGAAATGAAAAAGGATGTAATTGAGAACGTTTAGAAATGTCTGACTTGCCAGCTGGTGAAGGCGGAACACCAGCAACCATCTAGAAAGTTACAGCCGCTCCCAATTCCATATTGGAAATGGGAACAGATCATGATGGATTTCATGACAGGCCTGCCTGTGGTAAAAGGTGAATGTGACAGCATTTGGGTCGTAGTAGACAGACTTACCAAATCGACACATTTTCTACCGGTTAAGACCCTGTATAATGTTGAGAAGCTCACTGAGATTTACATAAAGGAGATCATAAGATTGCATAGGATTCCTCAAAGTATTGTCTCCGACAGGGATCCGAAATTTACAGCAAGATTATGGAGAAGTCTGCAAGAGCTTCTGGGGACAGAATTACTTTTCAGTACTGTTGCTCATCCCCAGACCGATGGACAGTCGGAGAGAGTGATTCAAATACTAGAGGATATGCTGCGAGCATGTGTTTTAAATTTTTCTGGTAATTGGGATAGGCATCTGCCATTGGTAGAATTCGCCTATAATAATAGCTACCAAGCTTCGATCCGAATGGCTCCATATGAGGCTCTATATGGTAGGAAGTGCAGATCACCCCTTCACTTGGACATTGATGAGACAGAGAGCACTTCGAACTTAGATAAAGATGCACTACGGCCTAAGATGATTCAAGAAGCTATAGACAAGGTTCAGATTATCAAGAGAAATATGAAAATAGCTCAGGATCACCAGAAGAGCTACGCTGACAGGCGCAAAAAAGATTTGGAGTTCAATATTGGAGATCGGGTGTTTCTGAAGATAGCTTCACAAAAAGGAATTCGGAGAATGGGTAAAGCCGAAAAACTGAGCCCTAGATATACAGGACCATTCGAGATCAATGAACGAATTGGTCCTGTAGCATATCGACTTGACCTTCCACCCAACCTCACCGGTCCACAATGTATTTCACGTGTCTCAATTGAGGAAGTATCATCCTAACCCCTCTCATGTTATAGAACATCTCGATGTTCCCTTCCAGAGCGACCTCACCTATGTAGAGCAGCCTATTCGTATGCTAGATTCTCAAGTTCGTGAGCTTAGAAATCATAAGATACCTCAAGTTAAGGTCCTATGGAGAAATCAAAGAGTAGAAGAGGTTACTTGGGAGCGTGAGGGTGAAATGCTAACGTTATTAAAATATCCTCATCGGTTCGAATAAGGTAAGAATCTGGGGACCAGATTCATTTAAGGGGGGGAGAGTGTAATACCCTGAGATTTTCCTAATTAAAATATCAAATCGCCAATTTTCTTAAATTATTTCGATTTCAATAAAACGAAGAATGTTTTAATTCTGAAAATAAGTTTTGCACGTCAAAATATTTTCTCTCGTCGGAGTCTCGATTTCTTACATTATTTCAATCCAAAATAGGCCCAAAACCCATCTAATTTAAGCCAAAAATCAGTCCATGTATTCAGCCCAAATAATTAACATTTAAAAAAAAAGGAGAAGACAATGAAATCAAATTTTTTAACCACAGCATGGTCCAGCCGTAAACCTACCTTAATCCATGGGATTTGGCTTGCCAAATCTTGACCACCAACTTGCATGCCATTCCCACATTATAAAGTAGAACCTTAGGCTTGAATCAAGCCATTTTTCTCCAAGAAATTCTGCAGAAAACACTTTCATTTCCCCGTACTTTTCCTTTCTCTCGGTAGTTTCACTTTGCAACCAAACTCTTGGAGATTTTGGAAATAAAAAAGTAGAACAAGGAAACTTAGGGGACATTCACTCCAACCTTGGTAAGCTTAAGTACTAGAATAATGTGTTAAGTGATTTAGATATGGTTATGTGGGTGTTAACACATGTTTTGGTTGTCATTAGGTAATTAACTCAAAAACTTGGAACATCTAACACTTTGTCAAGACAAAGTTTGATCAAGTAAGACTTATGGACTTTTCTCTCTTATTCTTGAATCTATAATCTATTTCATGCTTCATGTGTTATTCCAATTCTAAGCTCATAAGTATGTTAGTCATGATGATATTGTTGATTATTGTGAGCTCTATTGCAAATAAAGATGATTTCTTTGTTATATATGTTCAAAACCATTGACATGAATGCCTTAAGCCTTGATGTTCCTTTGAGATCACGACCAGAGCTTTGGAATATTATTGAACCAAGGATCATG
Source organism: Handroanthus guayacan (assembly GCA_014898755.1). Lineage (NCBI taxonomy): Eukaryota > Viridiplantae > Streptophyta > Magnoliopsida > Lamiales > Bignoniaceae > Handroanthus > Handroanthus guayacan. The sequence goes on along the minus strand of JACFYI010000896.1, from coordinate 148,981 downwards.
GACTATGAGGTGGATTTGATAACCTAAAGATGGACAAAAATGAAAGATATGGACATAACGATATGCTTTAACTCGATTTTTATTTTTCGAAAAATCTTTAACCAATATCAAAACCGACGTTTTATAAACGTTTATGGACATAAAACAATCCCAAAAATGTAATTTTGAATCAAAAATCAAAAGAAAATAATAGACAAAAATTCCAAATTTTGGCTGAGACTGGGTGCTTAAGCGCCCAAAACGAGCGCCCAAGCGCCCATGCAAGCGCTTAAGTGCTCGTAATGAGCGCCCAAGCGCCGGGTCTGGTAGCCAATTTTGGCCATTCCAAAGACTATTTGTTTGGGCAAAAACCCGTGCTTAAACGCCCAGATCACTGAAAAAATCTATTTGTTTGGGCAAAAACCCGCGCTAAGCGCCCACCTCAACTGTTCAATTTTCGTTTTTCGGCTTCGTTTGGTTGAACCGAGTCCGTATCCGATCTTTTTAAAGTATGTTTAAGATTTCAAAATGGTAAAGCCTCTAGTCCCTAGTCCAATCCTAGTTTGTTCAAACTAAACGATTGACTAAGTTCCGAGTTGTCCGTTCAATCATTAATAGTCAATCAAAACGTGCCAATAGCTTCATGATTTTGATACGTTTGACTGTCCTGATTATTCGTAGCCTACTATTCTGACTATTTATTGGGCCCTAGGGATTTATATGAGTGTCTGATTGGGTAACGTTGGGTTATCAATATGAGCTCAAGTGAATCCTCATCTGTGGGATAATCCGGACGACCCTGGAGGTAGGGTTCTGAGGGGTTATTCTAAAGCACGTACATCGACTGTGCTTTACTCTATCTGTTGCTCTTTCGAGAGTATGGAGGGATAAGGATCGTATATGAAATACATTGAAGAAATAAGGGTGATAGAGCTACCAAATGCTTGTTTCTGCCTTGTGACTTGAATGTGATACATGTTATTTCTATCGATTTGATTGTTCATTCTGAAATGCTCTGAACTGTTTACTGAAATAACATTCTTGTCCTGTTGTCGATATGCTTATTATTTGGGACTCTTTCACTTCTATCGTTATACCATAAGCTTTACTGGGTCGTGTGACTCATGATTCTATCATATTATGTAGGATCTTAGGCCATGGATTATCGACTGAAGAATTGAGCTTGATTAGCATAAGTTTTCTTTGGGTACTGTATCTAAGCATGTAATTCTAGCTCGACTAGACTTTTGGACTTGTGGTTTGTATATTTAGATGGATTGACTTATTTTGATTGAATATGTATTATGTATGAATCCTTATTGGTATGAATGTATATTCCGGAGGATTTTATTTAATTTGTACATGTTATTTTCCCGTTTTGGTTTTTAGCATGTCTTCCGACCGCGAGTGACTTTCCGGATCACGAGGCAGATGTGCTATAGATTTTTGGATTTGAAATTTGAATATCCAAACAAAACCTTGTGTATTCTTGTTTCTTCATATCATGTTCCATATATATATATATATACTAGAGAGGTGTGCACCGCCCAAAGCACGGTGTTGTGCCCGTTCGTTTGAATATGAAGGATTGATATTTATGTCAGTATACAAAATTGTCACAAGAATTTGAATTTCTTGATTCTTAAAGTGTTATATTACAATATCTTGTTACAATAAATATTAGTTTTATAGTATAATCATAATGTTTTTCATGGATCATAAGTTAATTCATTACTATTCAAATTCAATGAATGTGCAATGATTTGATCATAAAAGTAGAGAAACTCACTTCAAAAACATAACGTCACGTTATAATTTCAAAAGCTAAACTATTTTAATTCAATACATAATCTCATAGCATTAATAACTATACAAAACTAAACAATAAATTCATTTTTAAGCCTTGAATATATTTGCATATAACATAAAATTTTTAAATAGAAGAAATTTCCTTAGCATCATTTCTTGAAGATGCTTGTAACAATTCTTGACCACTTCCTGATATTCATATTTTTCATACTTTCTTGGTAGAAGGTACAAAACATCAAAACTTCAGTTATAGAGTCAACGGGATGAAGATATTGGGTTGAGCAACCCAATACGGAAACAAAAAGTAGTTCAAATAAAGTCATGTAACTAAAACTCAATAATAGAATTCCCTTAAAACAAAGTCATCCCTTGTGCCTTCTCCTTTCCATTAAAAAGAAGAAGAAGAAGAAGAAGAAGAAATGAAAAATAGAAAGGTGAAAAAAAAAATACTACCTTTCTTTCTGTCACAAAATAAGTGAAATTATAAGGACTTTCACATTAATAGTGACTATATATTTAATAGACATGAGACTATTTATCTTAAATAAAAAAAAAGTAAAAAAATTATATTAAAAATTATATTCACCGCACAAATCGGGGACTAGTAAAGCATAAGAATGTATCTCAGCTCATTCAAACCTGGTTAGGAGTTTCCACGAAGGCCAAAATGCTGGATTTTAAGACACTGAAAGTGATGGATGCAAACTCAAATTGGTTCCCAGGAGGTAAGAAAACTTCTCTCATTGGGATGTTGTGTGTTCATTGTGCTTGATGGGAGTTTTTACATAAGATGTAAAGTGTTCATTATGCATGTATGATGTTGTTTAGACGAGATATATTTGTGATAATGATTGATATATGTTCTTATACTTTTACATACATATGTTGTGGAAATAGATTCCTGCGCTATAAGGATAGATAGCTAATACTTTGTCTAGTTGAAATAATTCAATAAATTCTTAGGAGGTTTATGGACCGGATAAATTGGATAAATTAACGTCTGGATGAGAATATTTGTTATGATATCATAGAGAACTTTCGAGTTATCTCTTTCGTCCATGGCTCGAATGCTCTGCAAACAATGGCTAGAACCATGTATTTTAGTAAGAGTCAAACTGTTTTAATTTTTTATAAGCTTAAAATTTAGAAGTTAAAAGAAAAAAAAAATCAAATCTCAATGTCTCTAACATGATTTAATACTAATTTTGTTGCATGTTTCCTTGATAAAATATAGTTTTTTCCATATATATATATATATATGAAAAAAAGAGACATTTTTTCGAAAACCAACTGTTTCTTTTTCTTCTAGCCTTTATAGTATGTGTATATATATGTTTGTGTGTATATATATATATATTTGCTTGATTACTTTCTCTTCTCGCCTTTAACATTGACATGAGATATATTGTGGCAAATGAGGCCTAATTTCAATGTACATGCTGTGATCCAATCCCTAAACGTGTGACAACCCTACAATCAAATGCCATGTCTTTAATGCATTCTTTAGATTTATAATATTACATTTTTTTCATTTACTATTTTAAGAATAATCTCTAATTTTCAACTATTTCTTTGTCCTTTTGCGTTTTAGTCATTATTTGTTCGTTTGATTCTATTATTCATCTTTAGATTTTATATTTTATTTTATTTTATATTTTTTTAAGCTGCTATTTTTTTGTTTTTGACTACGAAAAGACTATTGTTTACTTTTTATTTTTATTTAGATTTTTAATTTTTATTTTTTTTTAGATTTTTTATATCTTTCATAGTTTTGCATCATTTTCTCCTTTAACTTATCATCCATTTGTTTAATTTTACTTTTAAAAGTTTACGACTTTATATGACAGGATATTGTCTTTCATGTTAATATTTCTATAGTTTATTTTCTTTATAATTATTCATGATTTAAAAAATACATCATTTAATTTTAGTTTGTATATTTGCACACTGTATGTATAGTTTGAATTATTTTGAAAACATTTCACATTTTTTTTTTATACGAAAAACATTTCATATATTGTTGCGACATATATTTTCTCTACTTTTTTTTTTTTTTGAAGTATTTCAAATGTTGTGAGATAGATTATATGTATTTCGAATACTCCCATAATCTCATAACAATGGACATAATTTGATTTTTCAAGTATATATTGAGATTCATTTTATTCCTCTAAGTTTTAATTTCAGTCAAGGATTAAAAAATCGGATCGGACTAGATGGTCGAACTGGTCGAACCGCCGACCGCCAACTACTCCGGCTCGGTTTTCACAAAAAACCGAAAAATGCAAAAAAACTGCCGGATTAGGTGAAAACCGTTCAAACCAGCGGTTCAACCGCTTGGCTCGTTGAACCGGCAACGGTTCAGCGAAATCGAAGCGGTTCAACATATCCATTTTTCAGCTTCAAAAAAAAAAAAGAAAGAAAAAAAGAAGAAGAAGAAGAAATAACAGAGCCTCCCATATGCATTTTTCAGCTTCAAAAAGAAGAAGAAATAATACAACCTCCGCCGCCGCACCTCTATACTCTAAACTTTCCAACGCACCATAGATTATAGAGAGCAAAAAGAAGAAGAATAAGGAGAAACGGTGGAGAAGAAAAGGAAAATGAAAGGAAAAAGAGGGAAAGTGAAACATGCAGAAGACAGAGAAAATGAAAAGGAAAGGGGGAAGGGCAAGGGCAAGGGGGAAGGGGAAGTGATGGCTGTCACTTCACTTGCCATAAATGTCTTATTAATTTTCATATTTAAAAAGGTTTATTAATTTAATTTAAATATTAGTTATTAATAAAGTTTGGTAAAAATAATAGATGAATAATATTAATTTTTGGATATTTGGAGATTAATAATAAATTATTATTAGGATTTTTCAAGTTTTAAACTTTAGGTGATTTTTATTTAGGGTAAATTTTAGGTGGGTTAGTAATTACTTATATGAAATTGAGCCAAATTAGTTACTAAAATGGGTTTAAAAATAAAATAGTACTAATAATTTATTGGCCAATTAATTTATACCACTTCATTACTTACATTTAGTCTTAATTATATGTATAATTATGGTACTTGAGATTTATATGTATGTTAATCTTTGACAATGTTTTGGAATATAATGGTTGAAATTAATTGTTTTGGCTTTTTATATTCTATTTTTGGTATTTTTAATAATTTACACATGATATATAAATATATATTATATAATTATGATGTTACGGTTCAATTGCAGTTCAAATTGCGGTTCGATTAACGGTTGAATCGGTAAACCGTGAACCAAAAAGTTTTCCGATTTGATGAACAGTCCGGTTTTTCGAACCTTTATTTTAGTTTGAAAATTAAGTACTTAATGTTTATTGTACCTTATTATTATTATTATTATTATTATTATTATTATTGTTGTTGTTGTTGTTGTTGTTGTTGTTGTTGTTGTTGTTGTTGTTGTTGTCATCGTCATCGTCGTCATTGTCATTATCATCATCATCACTTTTATTATAATTTAGAGATTAGAACATTTTTATCCAATTATATATATGTAGGATTCTAGGAGTAAGTTTAATAATTAGTTTCCTTATTTTTATTCCTTGCATTCTGATTTTCTCTTATTATTATGTAGTAGTTCATATTTCATAAAATCAATTTGACTTTATAAATACTTTATCAATCTTTCTTATTTTTGGATTTTAATCTCAACTATTTTCTTTAGCTACTTCATAACTAAGTAAATATTAAACCAACGGCCCTCACATTTTTTTATGTTTTAAAAATAATATTAACTTTATAACTACTTTATATATACATATATATATCATGATTTTTTATTTTTTATTTTTACTATGGTAATCTTAATTGTTTTCGCTTATATATAAAAAATTAAAAAATCCTTTTAGGCCTCGTATGTGAAATTTCTTTTATTCTATATTTTGTAAATCATCGTAATATTTTTAATTTTAAGTAATTTTAACAATTTATGATTCATTTTGTTCAATATTTTTAAAATAATTAAACATAAGTTTGAAAATAGTTATATAGTGTATTAGTGTAATGAAAATAATTTGTGTAAGTAAATCAAATTTTACCTCCTGACAATTGAAACGATGATTACTAATATATTGTGAGCATTCAAATTTATTATATCTATAAAATTTTTAGGATAGAATTGAATTACTTGATCATGTCGTGCATAGCACGAGGGCATATGCTAGTATATATATATATATATTCTATTGTAAGATAAATAAAGAAAAGATTTGTTTTAATCAAGAAAAAAATCTTAATTAAAAATGGAATAATTGTTTAAATGGAAATGCAAACTTTCTTTGTATGTATCCTATTATCTTACCCAAAATAAATTTTGTCCATTGAATTTCAGCTCCTTATTTCTTAAGTTATTAACTCATTAATTTAATTAAAATGTTTAATAATTAAGTAATTAAATGGATAGCATGAAGGCAAAACGTTTTATTTGACTCATTAGTTAATTAATTAATTAAGTGTTGAACTTTCTTTTTCTTGGAGTTTGTTTCAAAGCATGGAGACAAAGTTGCTTTGGAATTGAGAGTGTGCATCAAAATAAAGGAAAGAGAAAACACATTTTCCTTTTGATGGGGGACCCACAGGCAGTACAAGAGCATTGGGACTTACATATTTCACCCGTGCGTACGGCTCCAATTTCTTCCGACCTGTACAAACTTAAGAACAGAATGTACAACCAAACAAAACGCACAACCACTGAAACGGCATCTTTTTGTGGTTTTGAATCAGAAAAAAATATAAAAATATGGCTAATGCACGAGTGGCACTGTAGCCACGCGTTTACTTGCTTATATAATAGAGTAATATATGTATATATAGTAAGGTCAAAACAATAAGAAAATAAAATATGAATCCTATTTTGCAAAATTTCATGTTGCTCAATTAAGTGTATATGTAGAAAGGAAACAAATCAAAATAAGGGTTAATATTATTTTCTCAACATTCTTCATAATGATTTGTTTGTTTGTCTATATTATTTGTAGAAATTATTTTTGGATGTCTTTTTGTTTGTTCCTTTTTTACTTGCTATGGAAAATGTATATTTTGATGAGAAAATGTGTATTATATTGTTAAGTTAACTTGATTATTTATTTGTATATCTAAAATATGATTATATGTTTCTATTTAGCTACAGAGCATATCGAGGCAAGAGATTGGGGCCGTGGGGGGACGTCGAGGATGAGGATGAGGGCTATGAGGATGATGACTACTACACGGATGATTTTCCACCAATCTCGTAGTGTGATTTGTTTTGTTGGATTTTAAAACAAATATTTTGTACTTATATGTTAATTTTAGTTTTTTTATGAATAGTTAGATGATAATGAATTATGTTAATTTTAGCCTTTTATTTGAGATTTTTCTATTATTAATATGTTTCAAATAGGTTAAAACAATAAATTAATATTTTGTTTTTGTCATTGTAGCTATTAGCGACGGATTAGAGACGGAAATTCCATCGCCAATATAAAAAATAATATAGAAAATAACTTTGCAAAGTTTTGGGATGGATTAGAGACGGAATTTTGGTCTCTAATATTTAAAAAATAAAAATAAAAATAAATTTGAGACTGATTAGAGACGGAAATTCCGTCTCTAATATTAAAAAAAAATAGAAAATAATACCATAACCAATTAGTGATGGTATTTAACCGTCGCTAAAACTATAAATATTCAGTTAATCAAAAGGTGACCATTTTCCATTGAAAAATCGTCACTACACTGTCGCTAATTTTTGAGACAGAAATTCCGTCTCAAAATTCCGTTTCAAAAATTTGCAATTTCGTTTTTGCGATAGAAATTTTTTCGTCTAAAAACCATTGCTAATCATGGTTTAGCGAGGAATTAGAGATGATTTTGTCCATCGCTAAAATCGCATTTTCTTGTAGTGTCATATAATGTCTTTTTCGGGAGCTAGAGGAAATGCATCTCAGGTACGCCAATTAGTATGTATGAGAGGATTAATGTCAGACCCTCAAGGACAAATGATTGATTTACTCATTTAAAGCAATTTACGTGAAGGATTTTTTCGGAGCCCATAAAGGTGTTGTGTATACTATTGTACGAACATCAGATGATGGATATCTCATGTGCAGACTTGGTGAAGCAGTTCAGCACATTGTTCTATGTCGAATAGATTGTGGCATCATTTGTAGTATTTCTATGAGTCCTTGGAAAAAGATGATGCCAGAAAGAATTTTTATTGAAAGATTAAATTAACTGGTTTTAGTCGATGATATATATATGGCCATGCGATGTATTGCCACTAGAAATAAAGACATTGGGATTGGACTTGTAAATCGATTCATAACCTTTCGACCACAACTAATAGCTATTCGAACTCCGTTTACTTATAGGAGTGCATCTTGGATCTGTCAATTACGTTATGGCCAAAGTCCTACTCATGGCGACCTGGCTGAATTGGAAGAAGCTATAGGTATTATTCAACCTAATTGATTAGAGAATCGGGTACTTAATTAACATTAAGAACTTTTCATACCAACATAGAGCGCTCGTCATTGACGTGTTGTGGAAGCTGTTTACATTCGTGGTCCGGGCCCTATGAGAATGTGTACTGAATAGATGGGCAGATGCAAATCTAGATCTATCAATTCCATTCTAGTCATAGTCTCAATTCCATATTAAATTAACCTTGTAGCGGTGTTTGATTCCCTCAATCTTTCTTTTTGGACTAATTCAGGTGGCAAACAAAGCCTTTAATCCCGATAAAAGAAATAGCCTTCCCACCCTCCAAGTATCCATAAATGGAATTGGTTTAAGTGAATTTCTTTTCCCAATCAAACCTAATAAGGAAAGTCAGGTCAAGGGAGAGTCTCTTTCTGAATAGTGCATCTCGCACTTCCAATTCATTTTGACTTAGAAAAACTAAGTTCCGTCCCTCTCTTTTACCTTTTCTAGGGTAAAGTCCTCTTAAAGGGATTACTTGTTCCTTCCCAAACCTAGCACACAGAAAAGAGAGAAGAATTTCCTTACCTTGTCCTAGAAAAAAAGATTATCCGAAAGAAAAACTATCAATTACAATGGCTAGTTTTCGCTTTACCCTTAACAACCACTTTCTTGAGTGATCCCTAAGGAGTCCTAGACTCTCAGATCTATTGATCAAGAGTGATCTATGATCATCTTAAAAGTGTTAAAAGAGTACTATTCCTAGCTGGCATCTCAATGACCTTTTGTTTTCTTTTTTCCCCCTCGATCGGGTCTTCCTTCTTAATAACCTTAATGACTAGTGATCTATTGAATGAATACCATTTAGCTTTATCTCCCTATTGTTGACCCCAAGTCAATGGCATTGGATGGGGCTGGCATCATTGCACTGGTATTCCCTTTGTTTGATTCTTTATTCACCCCGAAAACCTCCCTTCTAAGTAGAATAGGAAAAATGAAAAAAGCTCTCAAGGACAGGAAAGAGGGGGATTTGAGAACAATGGAAAGCCAATAATTATGATTATTTCGGAGGATTTCCTAAACCTAAAGTGGCACAAATTTTCTTTGGTCTTCTATTCCTTCGATGCAAGAATCTGATTCGACGATATCATATCTTCTTTGCTGTCGTATGCTTATGTTGGCATATTTTAAGAAGAATTACTCATATCAGAAACACCTGGCAAAGTCAACATCTTACCCGGGAAGCTTTGCATATAGGATTCTGTAATCACACCCGATGAAAAGCAATCCAACATATAGGATTCTATAATCACACCCGGTGAAAAGTAATCCAACATAGCTTAAGGAGATTTTTAATTCAATCTTGGTATTCCAGAATAGCCTAAGAGGCAAAGCGGTAGATGAAAAAAGGGCCATGTAAATCTCAATGCCCATGACATAAAAGGCTCACCTATATCCTTCATCTCAAAGTTCCTTATGAGCAATCCGCCCTTTCCACTACAGGGTTTTTTTGGGCTCTTATCTTCGGACATGCACACTTCTCGATCAAATGAATCATAGATCGAAAGGGTTCTCGTTAATGACACAGAGACTTCTTCGTATGACCCAAACTACGGAGAACAAGAAGTAAGTTCGATTCATGTGGCTGGGGAAGCCCAGACTATGGTCATGGAGCAAGCAGGGCCATCTGGAATAGCCGTTCGCACTCCACCTACTGATGTAGTGGATCTCGATAATCTTTCTTACCAGTGGAATTGGGATCACAAAAAATAAATTGGTGATCTCATCCTCGAATTTCGCAAAGAAGAGGGTCTCAAGTGACTAGCTCTAGAGAAGGTAGAAAAAGAAAGATTGAAAGGACAAGATGATTAAACACTCACGAGAATTCTTCGGGATCTACAACTCAATAAAAAAAGAAAATGCTTATTATAATAGTAGTAAAGAAATGTTTGATGGGCTTTTCAAACAAAGCTTCAAAGATCAATGCGAAATTCTATAGTAGCTAGTCTTGGAAGTAGCCAAGAGACCATATCTTGCTTCTGGCAAAGCTTTTAGCAATAGATAAGAAGCATTCTAGTATGGCATAAATACAAGTTTTTAGGTCGACCACTACATAGGAGCAATAGCAAAACCAAGCCAAATAAAGGTGAGTAGTATATTTCCAATTCGGATCTCCTATCTTAGGAATGATCTCGCGAAGCTGATAACTGTTCAGCTAAGATAAGATATGACTAGTGAATAAAGATAGAATTCCTTTAGTAAGGGAAGATCCAAGCAAAGTCCATTGTTTTTTGAAAAAAGTTACACAACACATATAATATCAGACTAAAAGAGATAAAGAACGAGGGAATAGAAGGAATAGTACTGTGCATAGAATCAATGGTAAATATCATCTCTGTCTTGGTATTGGCCTGAAGAAGTTGGAACAATCAGTATTTACTCTAATCACCAATGACTTCCTATTAGTTAAGGAAAGGGAATGAGCTATCGGCTTTAGAATTTCAAAACTAAAACCTCAAAATATAACGCAATAGAATAGTAAAGCTACCCTAGATCAAATTCTTTACTTATATCCAGCATCAAAATTTCCAATATTACATACGATTCCAAACTTGCAAAATACAATGGTATCAAACATACAATCAAGTCCAAAGAAAGTTACTCAAGAAAGCTAATAACCAAAATGACTTCCAAGTCTTTGCCAACTTCCAAACTTAATTACCTGAACATGATGAATAAATAGTAAGTTCAAGTTAAGAGATTATGGCTAGGCAGGATATTTAAGGCAAAGGAACATAAAGATTAAGAGATAAGCCAATAAATGGTGATGATAAAGTCTGAGAAGTTTAGTGACTAGCATAATAACAAATCCAATAATGATATGGTTAAAGCACAATATTTAAGTTAGTGGAATAATTAAAATAAAAACAAGGAGTTCATCGGCAACACAATAAAACCATTAACAATATGGCTAAACGAGTTATTTGGTGAATCTATCACCTTTATCACTCTCATATATATATATATATATCCAATCAAATCAAAATCCTTATCCCTTCAGTTTCTTCCTCGAGCAGTAGCTCTGAGGGGGACAAACACTTTTATCAAAAAGGCACAGTCGACCCCATGCCGCAGACCATTCTTCATTGCTGCCAATAGAACTAGTACCTTCGTCGTTGGACTATGACTCCCTCTCCGTAAACTATGCTCGCTACCTTTCAGGTCTCGTCTCAAGTTGTGGCATAGATGGACTCTCATGCGTCCTGAAAAAAATCTACAATAGGGTAGCTAGTGTCCCAAATCGAATGACTTGAAACACTTCTCCGGAAGAAGCACTATTGGATTAGTTACTTACACACCTATTCCTAGTCTAGTCTTGACCTTGGTTTTTGAGGGATTCCCAAAAACCAAAGCAAGAACTGCTTTCTAGTTGAACCGAATAACTTGAAACACTTCTTCATAAGAAGCACTATTGGATTAACTACCTACACAACTACTCCTAGTCTAGTCTTGACCTAGACTTTTGAGAGATTCCCTGAAATAAGAGTAAGAACCGCCTTTTAGTTGGATTCTTGTTATAGCTCTACGGCTTTTAGTTGAAGCTCCTGGTTGATGATAGGGTTCCTGTTGGTCCTATTGGTAGAGTTCCTTCCATTCGTTTTGAGCTGATTTATGACCACCCTCTTACCTTTCTAGCTTACCTTATGTTGCTAAGAAATGGCTAAGTTCAAGGTTTCACCTTGAAAACTAAACTAGACTCCATTCCCTCTATGTCCATTCAATCTAAATCTTGTTGCATGAATGCACTATAAGACCAGGAATGCCTTCCATGATCTCTTTCTCTCCCACAGAGGCTTTTTCCCGCACTAGCACTAGTATATGATAATATCCAACTCGAAAGCCCGAAGACAAACAAACTTATCTTATTATTCAACAAAATGGAAAAGGGCTAAAACCAAAGCTAAGGAGCTAAAAACTATGACACTGGGAGAATAGGAAATGGTGGGTTTGTAATTCGTGCCTCCATTTAGTAATGCCATTATACGGGGTTTTTTAATAGGAATATGAAAATGACCCTTCCCAACTCAAGTCAAGCAAAGCGTAGTAAAGGGGGAGGAAAGAACTACTAGAGAAAGACTAAGTGAAGTACTTCTTTGGACTTCCCTTTTATCTTACCCTAGACGATTCTTTTGGATATTAGTTTCAGATTTTATACCATATCCCCTATCATTCGAGTGTTGCGGATCCTACTAAGCTTAAAGGCCTAATAAACCCTTTCTTCAAGGGAAATAGATTCCCTCATATATAAAATGTAAAGTCGAATTTGAAAATCTATAACTTGGATAACTTTTCCTTTTTAACTTTTAAAGTATGGAGGAAAATAGCTCCAAACATGTTAAGGACTTTAAACAAAGACTGAACATGCTAAAGGTCTACCACCTATGATGTCCATGTAGGATGGTGTCCCAGAGTAGCAAATATTACATGCTATTCTTTGAATCCTCATTCTTGTGAATGAAGAGTAAAAGGTCACTTTCTTAGATTACATTCCTTTTGATGATGCCAACCTCAAGCATAGGATAGACTATGCTGTC
>JACFYI010000896.1:123101-133519 GCA_014898755.1 Handroanthus guayacan | reverse complement strand
AAGATAACAACTACGACTTTTATTGGAAATACAACTCTTCAATGTATATTTCTTCATATTTACATTAAGACAAAACAATATGCTAGGCTAACTATAATATTTCTCCATTGCTTTAACCTGTAAAATATTTTGATAACGTAAGTTTCGAATGAACTTAGTAAAATTTATGGGTAGATTAGAATGGCAAGAGGGAATGAATGAATTGGATGAATAAAAGAACGATAACAATAGGATCATTGGAAATCATTATCAAGAAATGTAAATTACGGCTGAACTAGTTATTTGGTAGATCTGTCACCCTTATTACTTCAACAATATATCAATCCTTATCCCTCCAATCATTTTGTTTTCATCCCTCGATGCTTCGAGGGGACCAATAGGCATGGTCGACTACGTGCCATGGACCAGTTCCCTGGAAAGCTTACCTCCAGGCAATCGTGGAACTGTCCAACATTTGGGAAACCCTGCAGGAGACTGACTGACGGTCCGATACTGCCCAGCATTCTCACCGATGGTTCCCGAGCCCAATAATCAATAACATTCAGGTTTCAAAACAATAAGTTCCAAGGAAATGAACAAGAATAGAATCATTCAAAGCAATAGGGTCAAAGGAAATGAATTGGACCGATCAATCAAGATCATCAATAAACACGGGATGAATTCATCAATAAATATTTTGGATCGTCGATAAGAAGCTATAGGAGCATAAAAAGGAATAAAGAGCGTAAATGAACGAAAATAGAACAATGATTTCAAGGAACAAGAATCGTGTACGATGAATGAACCAATAGAATCGATGAATTAGTGAAAAATTGCATTTCAAGGAACATGAATTGCATATGATGAATGAATTAATAGAATCGATGAATTGGTGAAAAATCGGATTTCAAGAATGGCATATGATGAATGAATCAATAGAATCAATGAATTAATGAAAAATGGTAAGGAGTAACTATAAATTTTACCTGATATTTCCTTCAAAGATTTCTCTTAATTTTCCAAGATTCTCTCTTTCCTTCCTTCTTCAACTCCAAAGTTGGATTTGTAAAGATTTAGAGAGACTTGTTCACTAATTTCTAGTTTAAAAAGTAGAGATAAAACCTTGCGTGTTTGTGTGTGTGTGTATGATTTGTGTGTATGAAAAATTGAAGATCACCTACCCTAATTTATAGTTGTAGTTTGAGAGTTTAATTGCAAAGGGAAAATAGCTTAGGGGCTATATAAAAATTAGACCATTGAAGTGGTCAAATAGAAATTTTCCATGTAAGTAAAAGTGATAAGAATTTCTCAAGTTTATGCCATGTGGGGAGGTGATTTGTAAAGTGAAGAGTTGAGATAAGATATGGAAAGATTTGGGATAAGATATGAGAAGATTTTGTGAAAAGTGGACAAATGAGATTTTTCCAACTATGTAAAGATTATATGGTTTTATGAAAATTTGCCAAGTATCGGGTTGAGTTGTAAAGGGAAGATTTGAGGATATAATATGAAAAGATTTTGTGAAAAATGTTCCAATAGAATTCTTCCAAACTAGGGTGCAAATGGTTGAATAGAAATATGCCATGGAGGATGATGAATTGGAAACCTAAATATTTAGATAAGGTAGCATAGGATTTAGTAGGGTTTTGGGTGGCTAAGTAGGATTTTTTCCAAGTGTATAAGTATGGCATGGATGGTAAGATAAGTGCCAACCAATGTGTTGAGATGTAGAATCTAAGATTATAGGATAAGGTAGATGCAATTTGTTCCAATAAAATTTGCCAACTAAGGTAATGAGTTGTAAAATTAGATAAGATAAGATAAGAATAAGATATAACAAGATAAGATAAGAATAAGATATAATGGTGCAACATGGCATTATGAGATTTGGCCATGATAATATGCAAAGTGGTGAAATGAAAATTTACCAAATTTCTCTACATAGTAGATAAGATTTTTGAAAAAATACAATTATACCCTTGGCCTGTAAAACGAAATTTAGAAAGGAATTTAAGATGTAAAAATATTAGAAAATTTAGGAATTTAAGAAGAAATAAGGAATTTTTTGTAACAAATTTTGTGGATGAGCATAACAACTTTAAAAATCAGTAGAAAATAATTAAAACTTGTAGAAAGCATTTAAAATTTGAAGAATGTATTTTGATGCATGAGAAAATATAGTTATGCATTAATAAAATTTTATTAATGGAGTTAAGGAATTTTGCGGGATGTTACACACACAAACACACACACACATATAAGGTTATAATGGTAAATTTCTCAAAGAAAACCTTATCCCATGTGATGAAAAAGGGGCACTTTCTCATTTATCCATTTTGCACAATGTTTGGCTAAATCTTATTGGACCACTTTTCACAAAATCTTCCCACTATCCAACTCTACATTTAAGTTTACAAATCATCACCTTATTTGACAACTTTACAACATACATGTTATACTTTCCTTATATGGCAAAATCCTAATCATCCACTTCACTTTTCTCTATTTACAATTAGTCCTTCAAATTATTTATCTGTTGCAAATAAGTCTCTAAACTAAAACTATAAATAGGGGAAAGTTTTTTTCAAATTTTCCATACACACAAAACACACACACACACACATACACACACACATACACACACACACACATACACTTACCTCTTATCTTTTAACCAAATTTAGCTATCAAATCTTTATAAATCTTATATAAAGATCAAATTTGGAGTTGGTCGAAAAGAACAGGAGGAATTATCTTGAAACATATGGTGGGAATTCTTGGAGGAAAATAAGTAAAATTTATGACTATTTCCTACCGATTTGTCATTTATTCATTGATTCTATCAATTTATTTATTGAATTCAATTATTGCCACCTGAAACCATGATTTCTTCTTTTGTTCATTTTTCCATAAAACCCTAGTTTAATTTAGATACCCTAGAACTTGAATTTCATTTCCAAATTTTTAAATATTTACATATTTCAAAAGAATGATTCTTTTAAATTTTGAAAATCTTTATATTTTATAAAAATATCAAAATTTCGCATTTTGAAAGGAAAAACTTTCAGATTTTGAAAAAAAAAAAAAGAAAAAAAAAAATTGATGAGCACTAAAACGCTTAGCTCCACGCCCAAGTTCTATATTAGGTGCGGCAGCTCCCAAAACAAGCGCGGTAGCACCCATTTCAGAAGCAAAATTTTTCTCATTTTATCTTGTTTACCCCTTATTGTGTTCCTATTGTCTCTTGCCGATAATCCTAGGTAATTATAGATAAATTTATCCCATGTTTGTTAAACATTGATTCGATTATTGAAAATATTGACTTGATTATTGAAAATATTGATTCAATTGCTTTAAAACCTAAATGTTATTGATTGTTGGGCCCCAAAAATCTTTGATTAAGAAAGCTAGGCAGCATCAGGCCTATTGTAATCTCCTGTTGGTTTTTTTTTCCATTATTGATTGGTCTTGCAATTGCCTGGAGATTACGTATATCAAAAATCCAATCTGACACACTATTAACCATGTCACCATTGATTGTTCTCCCATCGGGTGGCCATTCGAGATGGAATTGTGTGGGATAAGAATTGTTATATTGTTGAAGAAATAAGAGTGATAAATCCACCAAATAACGAATTTAGCTGTAATGTCCTTCTTATGTTCCGTTAGTATTGTCATGCTTTAACCTCTTCCATGCTTCTATTATTTCAATTTAAATCATAAATTTTACTAATTTTTGAACTTATGTTTTCAAAACATTTTGCAGGTTATAGAACAAAAGAGAAGTTTTGTAGCTAAAATAGTTTACTTTTGTTTTGTTGTGAATTTGAAAACAACGTGCATTGATGAATTACATCTTTAGTAAAAATTATAGTTACTATCTTTTATTTGTGTAATGATATCATTGTAGCAGCAATCCATTCTGGGAATGGAAGCTCTAGTTTTAAGGTGCTTTAGAATGGTATCAGAGCTTAGGTTTTAAGATAGGGTTTTGTGTTACTTTTGATTAATAATCTAACCTAATTAGTGGTGATTGACTAAGAATAGGTTAAGATGCATAAAGGGAAAGGAAAAATCTGGAGGGTAGCTTCTAGTAGTCTAGCCAGGGTAGTAACACTTGTCCGATTCAGAAATATCAGAATGAGATTACGAAGCAAATATCAAAGCCAAGGATAGGGAAATTGTATCTAAGGATCGAGAGATCGCAAGGTGGCAATAGGCATACTGGGTACACATCCAATAAGACCAGGAGTACATTGCTTAGGCACAAAAGAAACTTTATGATCTGACAGGAAAATATCATGATTAGGTTTCAGAACTTAGAGACCAAACCATCCTGAATCGTTTTTATATTGCTTATTTGGCTCAGGAAACTTGGAGTCAATATGAGGAATCATGACGAAAATGATGGAAAGAGTGAGAAATACACAATGGTTAGATCAAGGATACTTGAATGCAAGTTTTGGATATATGGCATGTATGCCTGGCATGTCAAGAGGAATCGAGATGGCTAGGAATGTCCAGGAGTTTTTTGGAATACCGGGACTAGATTTGGGTAATGAGATATTTCAAGAATTGGGGTTCGCGCTTGAAGGTGTTGTCACGAAAATACAACCAAACCTAACACCGACAACACCCATAATTGAAGAAGCCCAAAATTAGGAAGCTCCTACCTCGAGATTTCAGTAGACGAATAGGATGCGAGTGCCTCTACCCAGGACACTAGCAAGTCTAAGCAAGGATGATTGGATTGTGAAAGTGGCTCGACAAACAACTGAGGAGAACAAGGTAGGTCTAAATAATATTGAAAAAGAAGAGGAGGAAGAACTTGAGGAAGATCCGGACACCATACCGGACTAGGCTAGGGCGTATTAACATCTGCATATAATTGTACATGATGTATGGCATATGTATATAAGAATGGGTAGAACTAGATGTGAATAGTAATGTAGTAGAACTAACCTCTCTTGAATCTCTAGACATGTACTACTAATATATGTATCTTGCTATGTTTTGTTAAACTTGTGTGCTTCATAGCCTTTCTATCCGATAGAGTGATATATTCTTGAATAACTATAACTTCAAAACGATATGGCCATTAAGAGGAATTATCCTTAGAATAATTAATCGCAAAAGTGAGGATGCTCCCAATGAGAAAACCTTAGTAGATCTAACTACCTAACTAATGGAAATAATGATATGCCACAAGATGTGTCTCCAGAACTAGCACCACTGATGAATACGCCAGCTGCTGAACATATGTTTACTATATGGCAGCAGTTTCAGGGAATTTTGCAAACACCAAGCGAATACTGGAAATCATGAAAATGAAATCCACAAAATGGAAGATAAAACTCTCGCTAGGTTCCTTTCCTTTAACCTATCTAGATTAATTACTCAGAATGATAGCAATTAAAGTACGCTACGTTTCTTCTAGAAGATGAAGCTGGTTACTGGTGGAGAGTAGTTGAGCGAGAATGGAATGAGGAAGGAATGAATTGGACATAAGAGGCCTTCAAGGAAGAATTTTGATGAAAATTCATACTGCAAGTAGTACGAGATACAAGAGAAACATAATTTATGAATTTGATTCAAGGGACCATGATAATGATGGATTATAAAGCTGAGTATAATAGGTTAATTCAATATGCGCCTCATGTTCTTGCTGACGAAAGGAAGAGAACAAGGAAATTAGTAGAAGGATTAAAGCCAGGGCTCCTTTGACCTCTAGTCTCTTGTGACCTTCCAAATTATAGTCGTCAGGTGGAAAAGGCTATGGAAATTGAAGATGAATTCTGAGAAATTCAAAAATTGGATGATAAGTTAAAAAAGGAAAAGGTGTGGGGTGAATGGATTCTAAAAAGTCCTTTCAAGAAAGAAAAATAATGAATGCTTTTGGAAAATCCAACTTCTCAAACATGAATAAGGGTAAAGCTCCAAATGTTGCACCAGCAACCATGAGAAAAAGGTGCAACTATTGCGGATGACTTTCGCATACAAAAGATCAGTGCTAGATGAAACAAGAAAAATGCTTAATATGTGGAGATTCGCGACACACGATGGGGAATTATCCTAAGAATCGCAATTCTAATGTGAATTCAAGGACCCCAAAGCAGCAGCAACTTGATTTCAATAAAAAATACCCTGCGAAAGCCAGAGCTTATACCGTTTCTAGCATGGATAACCTAGAAGCTACTAACATCGTGGAAGGTAAGGCTTTAATGCATAACTTTGTCTGTAAAGTTTTATTTAATTATGTTGCTGCACATTCGTTCATATCCGCTGCCTGTACCTCCAGGAAGGGATTAAAATTTGAAACTTTGAAAACTTCTTATGAAATTTACTTACCTATGGGAGTATGGATTACTACTTGTATTAGATATAGAAATTGTCCTGTAACCATAGAAAATAAGCAGTATCTTGCTGACCTTATAGAATTACTAATCTAAGAATATGATCTCATCTTAGGTTATACCAGCATCAAGCAATAGTTGATTGCTTTGCCAAAACCATTAAGTTGGAAGATGTAGCGGAGAACAAAGAAAAGGGAAATTTAGGCTATATTAAATCAGCCATAATCTCCTCAACAAGAGCCAAGAGAGTTTTGAGAAAGGAATGACAATGATTCTTGGTTTTTATTTAATAAATAAGCCCCAAGGTAAGTTAAAGCTGGAAGATGTGAGGGTGGTTAATGAATTCCTTCAGATATTTCCCAAAAAATTGAATTCGCTTCCTCCAGATCGGCAAATAGAATTTGTGATTGAAACTCATCTAGAAACCAAACCTTTCTCAAAAACTCCATACAAAATGGCTCTAGTAAATTTAAAAGAATTAAAGGGACAATTACAAGAGCTATTAAAAAAAAAAAAAACATTTATACGACCCAGTGTTTCACTTTAGGGTGCACCAGTACTGTTTGTAAAGAAGAAAGATGGTATATTAAGAATGTGCATCGATTACCAAGAACTAAATAAAATGACTATCAAGAATAAACATTTCTTACTGCATATTGATAAATTATTTGATTATTTACAAAGATCAGCGGTATACTCCAAGTTGGATTTATGAAGGGATATTATCAGTTGAATATACGAGAAGTGGATATTCCCAAGACCCCATTTAATTCTCGGTATGGGCATTTTAAATTTGTTGTAATGCCATTTGGATCAACGAGTGCACCTGCTGCATTCATGGATTTAATGCATCGGATATTCCAGCCTTATTTAGATTGCTTCGTGGTGATTTTTATTGCTGATATTCCAGTATATCTAGAACAAAAGAATAACATGAAAAGTACTTGAGAATGGTGCTACAAACTTTTAAAAATCACCAATTATATGCCAAATTTAGTAAATGTGAATTTTGACTGGAAAAAATCACTTTCTGGGTCATATAATTTCTCGAAATGGTCTCGAGAGTGATCTAGGGAAGGTTAAGGGTTATTAGTTGGAAAAGGCCAAAAAATGTCACTAAAGTGCGAAGCTTTCTCAAACTAGTAGGATATTATCGAAAATTTATCCAAAATAGCAGGACCTCTTACACAAATAACCCAGAAAGAACAATAGACACTTTAAGAAAAAGACTAGGGTGTGTGTTAATGCAAAAAGAATGAGTAATTGCATATGCCTCAAGAAAACTTAAGTCACATGAGCAAAATTACCCTACTCATGTTTTAGAATTGACAGCTTTGGTATTTGCTCTAGCAAAATGGTGGCACTATTTATATGGAGCCAAAGTGAAAGTTTTTACCGATCATAAAAATGTCAAATATATTTTTAGTCAGAAGAATTTAAATTTGAAGCAACGGATGTGGATGAAGTTTCTTGAGAATTATGATTCCACAATTATTTACCACCTTAGAAAAGCATATTTGGTAGCAGATGCCTTAAGTCGAAAGGGATGGACAGTCGGAATAATCATACGCCCAAAATTGTATGAGGTCATTCAAAAAGCTCAAAAAGGTGATGAATGGGCTCAGAAGCTAAAGTTAAATCCTGTGGAAAATGCTAATTTTCAAGTTGATGAAAATGGAATGATAAGATTTAAAGAATGAACATATATACCCAAGGAGACTTGGGAAAGAGTGCTATTTGAAACCCATAATGCAAAGGATGCAATACATCTAGAAGGGAGTAAGATGCACCGTGATTTACAACAAAAGTTCTGGTGGGAAAGACTGAAACGTGATGCAACAAAATATGTATGAAGGTGTCTTACTTGTCAATTGGTGAAAGCCGAACATCAAAGACCTATAACCACTCCCAATTCCAAGTTGGACAATGGACTTTATTGTAGGATTACCAGTGGTTAAAAGAGGCTACAACAGTATATGCTATAAGTACCAGTTAAAATTCCCTCCTAATCTAATTCTGCCTCTTGAATTAATTAAATTCAATTATTGAAATTAATTAAATCAAATTAAAATTAATTTAATTAGAATAATTTGACTCTTCAAATTATTTTATCCTAGAAGATCTATTTTGACTTTGATCAAATATTTTGACTAAATCTAATTTAGGCAATTTTCTCTAATTTAATTAGAGAATTTCCATTAAATTCATCCCGTGACTTATTCAAGGAAAGCGTGTGACCCATTAGGTTCATCAATTAATTAGACATGGACTTATAACTTTTACAATTTACGATTAATTAAACACTTTAATTATTTACTTATAAAATTAATCTCTATTAATTCAGAATAACCAATCTCCATGGTCGATGTCTAACCACAAGCCTATGGAGCCTAATTTATCGGTGAATTAATTGTGGTGCGAACCTCACCTATTTACGCGTGCCATGCAAATACGATCCTTTTCATTTTCTATCTCCCGATTGTGGTCTAGGGTTGAGATATTTTCAGCATCTCTAACAGCCCAATAATTATGCTTTTATTCTTAATTATTGATTCATTTGTGAACTCGACTTTGGAGAGTTCTTTCCAAATTAACACACCACATTGCTAGAGGTGTCCAACAGGCCAGCCCGGCCCGGCCCGACCCACAAAACTATCTAGCGCGGCCTGCAATGGTTCCGGGCTTAGGTGGGCTGAAATCCCTTTTGGGTTGACACGGCCCCTAATCGACCTTTTTAATAATGGGGTCGGGCCTAAACGGTTCTAGGCTAAACGGACCTTAAACGGGCCAAGCAGTTTCGGACTAAATGGGTCTTAAACGAGCTAAATGAGTTAAACGAGCTGAGTTTGTTTTTTATATGTAATCC
This sequence comes from Handroanthus guayacan, assembly GCA_014898755.1. Lineage (NCBI taxonomy): Eukaryota > Viridiplantae > Streptophyta > Magnoliopsida > Lamiales > Bignoniaceae > Handroanthus > Handroanthus guayacan. The sequence continues at coordinate 124,321 of JACFYI010000896.1, read as the reverse complement.
TTGATGTAATTGTGATAAAGAAGGAAAAATAAGCTATTTTCCACTTATTTAGTTCAAAGAACTCTTAAAAATGTAAAAAGAAATACCATAAATTTTACGTATAACATATTTTATTAACATGACATAAATTTAAATAATTTAAAATAATTTTTTTTTAAAGTATTAACATAACATAATATTTTAAAGTATTATTTTAGTTGTATTTTTTACAAATATAATATTTTTATCAAACACTTAAATAATATTACGTCTTGAAAGTTTTATATAGTAAAATACTTTTCAATTACTAAAATTAAATTAAATGATTTAAAAAACATAAACAAAAATATAATTACAGATTTAAGAAAAATACTACTTTTGTAAGTGGTGAGAGGTTAACTTGAATGAAAATAGTAACATAATTACATAACTAAATCTCAACAAATTGCTTTATTAAAAAAATTACTAATATACTATACAATATTTTTTTAAATTTCATTTAATTTTATTTTATTTGATTAATTTTTTATTTTTTTTAGTTTTATATTCTTTTTTTTTTAATTTTAACCGGTTCCATAAATGGTTCTGATTCCGGTCCGATTCGGTCCTAGTCCCGGGCTATCCAGGCTGGTGGGCCGGGCCAGTCCCGGGCCCAATGGGATGAACCTATAGAACCGACCCGCTTATGAACAGTAAGTGGGACGGGTCGGGCCGGGTGAACACCTCTACATATTGTGCAAAGATTTTCTTGAATCGAGTCATATAGAAAATATAGAAGATTTACTCGTTCATCAAGATTCTCTATGCGTAGATAGCTTGTTCCCTATGTGCATCTCATATGACCCACTCGAAAGTGGTCGAGACACACATCAAAGAATAAGAACCTACTATAAGATTACCATTAGAGATGTCAAAGTGGGCCGGGCTACCCGACCCGGCCTGCCTAAGGGACCGACCCAGCCCGGCCCATTCACAAAAATATAAACGGGCCGATTATAACAGGATCGAACTTAAGTTCATATCAGGCCCAATTTTTTGGGCCCGGAACCAGCACGGACCTTGAACCCATTTGAATCGGAACCAGTTCAGCCCGGCCCCGTATGCGGTCCTGTTCAGCCTAGTTAAATTTAAAAATGAAAAAATAAAAAAAATAAGGAAATTTATAGTGTAAATATTAAAAAAATAAAGGGTAAATTGTATTAAACACCCCTGTGATTTTTCTAATTGGCACATACCCCCTT
>JACFYI010000896.1:82468-95341 GCA_014898755.1 Handroanthus guayacan | reverse complement strand
TGCTAGATCTATCAGAAGCATGAGAGAAAAAGTGAACTTTCCTTTAGACCATGATCGCTAGGGACAGGAAGTCATTGACGCTTTCTCAAAAGGGAACAAGCAATGAAGATAGGACTCTATACTAGACCCGAGACTCGAGTAAAGCATGCCAATCTCTCAAGTGTAGCTGGATCCCTAAGATGAATGAAAGTCCTCATTGTCAATCTGTCACCCTCCAGGCCTATAGAGCCTAAGGATGCAAAATTTACCTGAAGATCCACTGTGTATAACCTAAAATTGAGCTGTAAATAACTAGCTCGAAAGGAATATCCAATTGTTGCATATAAATTCTTTGACCATGACTTATATAATGGTGACTATTTCTTAATTTTTCCCAATGTGGGACATGGGGCAATACAATCACCCATCCTTTAGAAAGAGAGGCCCTGGTCGCGGTGTAACAAATCCTAGGACCACCCACCAGACATTAGAACTCTAGAAGTAGCTCCTACAGGCTCAAGAGGTGGCTCCCATGTATGTAGCATTTTATCCCGCAAGTTCAAGAGGTGGCCCCCATATGCACAGCACTTTGCCCCATTTAGCACTTAGCTACCTTTGACTGGTAGTTAGCTCTGATAATATTTATCACGTCTCAGGCCTGAAGAGCCTTGGGACGTGAAATTTGCCTAAAAATCTATTGTATACTACTTGAAATTGAGCTGTAAATAACTAGCTAAAAAGATATATCTAATTGTTGCACATAGATTCTTTGACCATAGCTTATACATGAAAATAGAAGGATATACAAGTAGATTTCAAAAATTAAAAACGTAGCGTAAATTTAAACTTAATCAACATAGATTAATATGTATTTTCTTGGATCAATTTATGCAATCAAATGAATTACAAAGGATAGAAGAAAACTTCCTTATAGTAAAATTCAAAACTCAAAAGCAATGTTGAATCTCATTTTCTAAACCTTAATTTACAAGCTCCAAGCCTTAGATCACCAATTTTCAAGCCTAGACCTCCAATATTCAAGTCCTAATCTCCAACACTTAAGCCTTGATCTTAGAAGATCCAAATCCTCAAAAGGATTTCTTCCTCTTTCTTTCTTGGTCGAAAACTCCAAGTGAGGCAGCCCAAAATTGATCCAAATGCAAGGATCATCACCAAGCAATCATCCAAATGTACGATTTCTAATGTTTAGTACACACACCTTGATTTTTGGTGAACACTTGAAGAAGATGAGACTAGATTTCAACCTTCTTCAATAGAGATTTGAAAGAGAGAAGAGAGGAGTATTTTGAGTAAATTTTAGAGGGAAAAAATTCAAACTAATGGTGTGTAAAGCATTTGTATAGGTGTGTTTGGCCGGTTGTATATGCATATTATAGCCAAGTGGACTAGATATTTTTAGATCTTTTTAGATGGATAGTCACACCATCCATACTCTAGATTCTCTCAAAATCTCATTGGTCCACTTGGCGTCCAAGTAGGATATGTGTTGGCATTAGAAATTTAATTAACTCTCTAATTAATTGCCAACTCGAATCCAACTAGATTCCCTTTTGAATTTTCCTCCAAAATTTAAATTGGCAAATTGACCCAATTATAATTTGACACCTCAAATTATTTAGATAATTTAACTATTAAATTAATAGACTAATTTAACTCTTCAAATTAATCTAGCCAATTGCTTAATTTTGACTTCAGTTAACCATTTGACATTAGTTAAAATTCTCTCTTCTACTTAATCTCTATTAAGCTAATCATCAAAACCATTTAGATGACTCTCAATTAATCTTTGTGTTCACATTAAGACTTTGGTATGTGACCCATTAGATTTCTCAATTAGACATGGGTTCGTAACAATTTGGAATTTAATCAGTGAATAAATAATCATTTATTTATTTCAATTAATTAAACTCCTTTAATTAACCACTTACTAGAATTAATATCTATTAATTCTTAGAGTATTCAATCTCTATGGTCGATGTCTAGTCACAAACCCATGGTGCCCAATCAATTTGTGAAATTAATCTTAGTGTGAACTTTTCCACTTACATTTTCCATGCAAATACAGCCTTTTTTATTCCTATCCTAATTTCGGCTTAGGGTCAAGGTATTTTTGGTATCCTAATAGCCCAAATGCTATGTTTTTATTCTTGATGAATGGTTCAATATGACATTTCATTTCAAAACTCCTTTTCAAATAGTCACACCATCTATGCAAAGAGAGATTCTCCTCTGCTTGAGACTAATAGAGAATTGGCTTTTTGATGTAGAATGAACTGCCTCCTCTCAGGACTCGAGTCTCTCATCTCTTAGTGAAACTTTCATTTTCATTGGATCAACGCTTTAAAATGACAGCTACTCCAAAAAAAAAAAAAGAAAAAGAAATTCAGATTGGCTCTGAACCTAGGATCTGTAGTAGACCATGGAAACAATCAAAGCACCACAGATGATCTAAGAGCAAGATCACGTGAGTAAACCATCATTTTCTTTACTTTAAATCACATAACTCATATTAGAATAAACCAATGCGAAGTTAATGGAGGAGAAAACACTTGTCATCCTCAAAGTCAATTATGAAGAATGGGATCAAGATTGCCCAAAATCAATATCTTTACAGTAGTATGGTAACAAAACGGTCTATTTAAGGATACTCTAAGTTAATATCAAGATAAAAAGCTTAGACAAGCTCTTCATATTTTGACTTCTACTTGTTCTCATGTTAAGTAAGTGAAGGACCAAGCCTAAGCTAACCCCAACCTCTAAAGAGTCTACCCCTAACCCGCTCTAACTCTCCCTCATTACACATTACTAGTTATAGTTATCCTTTCTATAAACTACAGTTAACCATTACTCTATTTTATGCGTATTACACTTGTTTGGTAGCTATTCACAGTTCTAAACAAACTCTAACTTAGAAAGAAGAATAATTCTTTCAAAACTACATCTACAATAACCCCCTCAACCTCTACCTTTTCCAACTCTGCTTATTCCTAGTGGTCGCTACAGCCGAGGATAGCTAGAACTATCTTAACTCATCAGATTAATTGCCCCTCATAGCCCGATATCGCTTTTGGAAAGTCTATGCAAGAAATAGTCCACTTGTAGGCCTTTGATCTCACATAATCCTGTATACTAAGCTTGTTTGAAGAGTTTTCCTTCCCTTTCTTCCCTTTTGAGCCAACTAGTTTATTATTTACCTGATGCTTTGAATAAGGTTCGGAGCGAGGAGGAGATAGAAGAAAGGTTGTGACTACTACTATTCTAAAGAACTGAATGGGATGAGTAAAGAGTTGTAGATTTTGAAGGTAAAGGTTAGGCATAAATTAATATAAAATGCAGCGGAATAAGAACACAAAATCATTTATCAACATGAATGCGAAGCCATAATCCTTCAAGAATTCTCACATGAGCATAAATTTTAGATTAAAAGAGAGAAAGATCACATTGATCCTATCTATAACAAGCTCGGCCGAATGTGTTTTCATCTTTCTTTGATCCAAGGAATTGATCCACACCCACACTTAGTTGATCCACTCCAAGTTTGAATAAAAAACTCCAATAGCTCATCAAATCTTCAATTGGCTGAAAACTTCTTCTCTTATGGATGTGAATGCCGTGAGCTATCACCAATCGAATCCTAAACTTTGATTCTCTAATTAAATATGGATTCACACATCTAATGTTGATTCCCACTTCCTCTTTCAATTGCCACTCTAGTTTTTGGTTAGAGAAGAAAACTAAAGATAAATTTCCAATGGAGAAAGAGGACGAAGATTATAGTTAGGAGGAAGTTATTTTGATCTTAAAATTGCACCTGAAAATTAGATCAAAGGGCACGGCCAAAGTGGTGTTTAAAATGTGAAAGTAGTGGACCAGTTATATCCTACTTGGCATGCTTATGTGGCTAGATATTTTGGAAGAAAGAATTTAAATTCTTCTCTCTAAATATCTTGGAGCACTTATCATCCAAGTTGGATATATTCATGTGGCATTATAATTAATAATTAATTAAAGTGTCACATGGCCACTAACTAGTTATAAGCACTTTTAATATTCCCTCCTATTTATTCTTCTTCTTGGACCAATTAAATTCAACTATTGAAATTAATTGAATAAATTGACAATCAATTTAATTAGAATAATTTTACTCTTCAAATTAGTCTATCCAAGAAGACCCACTTTGACTTAAGTTAAACATTTTGAGTTTTAGTCAAAATTTCTTTTCTTTGCCTAAGTCTAATTTAGGTGATTTTCTCTAATCCAATTAGAGAATTTTCATTAAATTCATCTCATGACTTAATTGAGGAAAACATGTGACCCATTAGGTTCATCAATTAATTAGACATGGGCTTGTAACATTTACACTTTACGATTAATTAAACACTTTAATTAATCACTTATAAAATTAATCTCTATTAATTCAAGAGTACCCAGTCTCCATAGCCGATGTCTAACCACAAGCTGATGAGCCCAATTCATTAGTGAATTAATTGTGATGTGAACCTCACCAACTTATGCATACCGTGCAAATACGGTTCTATCATTTTCAATCTCCCAATTGTAGTATAAGGTTAAGATATTTGTGGCGCCCCTATTAGCCAAATAACTATGCCTCTTTTCTTACTAATTGATTCGTTTTCTAACTTGACTTCGGAAACTCATTTTCAAATCAACACACCATTTTGTGCAAGGACTTCTATGAATCACGTCATTATAGAAAATATAGGAAATCTACTTTTTCATCAAGATGAAAAAACAGATCCTTTCTTAGAACTCACAAACCTCTATGCATAGATAATTTGTCTCCAATGTGCATCTCATGCGACCCACTCGAAAGTTGTCGAGATACATCAAAGAACATAGACCCACCATAAGGTCATCACGGTCTCTCAAGTTTAAAGACTAATTACACGCACTATCATAAGATAGAGAATGTTCTATCACCGAATGCCACCACGGCTATCTCATGGATTTCTCCATGTTGGATCTTAGTGAACTTGTTCTCTAACAAACACCCACCAATATAGTGCAAGTTTATCCCGATCTAAGATGTCCTCGTACCAAAGCTTCTATAACTTGGAAAATTTAAGATCAAGACTCCCAGAGACTAATTTCACGATCACCGTCATATGTGTGACCAAGCCTCATAGTCTTATATGGTATAGAGAACTTCTTCCATATTTATTGTTGATGAGACAATATTGAATAATATGAATAAGATGGCCATTTTATTTATATTAAAAAAATAAGATCATTTATACACGAGTAGTTTTACAAGCCAAAAACTTGTTGGCTATAGGGTACTACTCTAACAATTTCTCACTTGCCCTAAAGCCAATTACTCATAGTTTTTAGGCCCATCTTCTTAAGATATCTCTCAGAGACATTTTGTGTCAGTGGCTAAGTCAGTGGATATGCTATATTTTCTTCTGAGGCAATACATTTCACTCTAATGTCGCCTCTATCAATGATTTCTCGGATCAAGTGATAATACCTCATGATGTGCTTGGATTGTTGATGAAATCTTGGCTCCTTTGCTTGTGTGATGGTTTCGTTGTTATCACAAAATATGACAACCAGCTTGACTATGCTAGGAACTACATCCAATTCTTAGATAAAATTTTTCATCCAAACACTCTTCTTTACAGCATCCGATGCTGTAATGTATTATGTCTCAATAGTTGAGTGAGTTGTAGTTTCTTACTTGGAACTTTTACAACTAATCGTGCCTTTATTAAGGTAAAATGTAAATCCATAAATGGATTTATTGTCATCTATGTCGGATTGGAAACTAGAATTTGAAAATCCTTCAAGTTTCAACTCTCCACTACCATAAACAAGAAACGGCTCCTTAGTTCTTTTTAAGTACTTTTTAATTACTTAAGAATTGTTTTTATGGCACTCCAGTGACTCTCGCCTAATGCTTAGAGAATATGCCACATTCGATCTTGTACATAACATCACAAATATTGTGCTTCTAATAGTGGACACATTAGATATATTAGACATCTTACGTCTCTCTTCTTCTGTCTTTGGTGCCATAAACTTAGAAAAATGCAACCCATGTCTCCCAGGTAGAAATCTTCTCCTAGATTCTTCCACCCTAAACTTTTCTAGTATTTTATCTATATACGGTGTTTGGAAGAGGCCCACATCCTTCTTGATCAATCTCTATAGGTCCGTATTCCCAATATAAAGGATGCTTCTCTCAAATCTCATTGAGAATTGCATATATAGCTATGCTTTTGTACATTCTAACATTTCTTTCTCATTCCCAATGAGTAGAATGTCAAGCCTTCTTGTATACACATGGTTCATACACATTTTTATGAAGCCAAACTCTTTGATTGTCTAATCAAAATATATGTTCCAAGTTTGGAATGCTTCCTTAAGACCATAGATGAACCATTTGCTCACTCCCACTGAATATAAAGACTTTCGGTTGCTTCATGTAAATTTCTTTGTCAATGTTATTATTGAGAAAAACGGTCTTTACATCCATTTCCTATATCTCATAGTCAACTCCTAGTCTTTGAGTACAACCCTTTGCCACTAATCTTGCCTTATAGGTTGTCATCTCTCCATTTGCTCTAAGCTTTCGCTTATAGATCCATTTGCAACCAACAGGTACGATGCCTTTTGTGGATCTGCTAAGGTCCATACCTTATTAGAGAGCATAAAGTCCATTTCGAATTTCATGGCTTCAAGCGAATGACTTGAGTCTATGTCTAATATAGCTTCCTCATAAGTTTGGCCCATCTCATGAAGAAATTAGAACCTTTCGTGCTGCTTCTTAATTCATTTCGATCTTTCTAACAATAGGCGTTTCTTGCTTATTTGCTTTTACTGCTTGTGGGATTAGTTAATCGTCATGAACTTCATAAAGTTCGACAGCTACACTCTTTTCCATCTAATAGAAATTTTCTTTCAAAAAAGGTAGTATTTTTTTAAACAAACACCTTTTGTTCCAAGTGATCATAAAAGTAATAACCCATAGATTGTCTTGGGTATCCCATTAACTTGCACAAGGTGGATCGATTATCCAACTTATCTCTATCTAAACACTTCATGTAAGTGTGAGAACCCTAAATCCATAGATAGGAATATGAGGATGCTTTGCCATCTCACATCTAATGTGAAGTTTTGGACGCTGACTTTGAAGGAACTATATTTAGTAGTTTTGCCGCTGTTTCTATAGTGTAACCCCAAAAGAAAATAGAAATATCGGTAAAGCTTATCATGAAATATACCATACCTAACAAAGTATGATTTCTTTGTTCTGCTACCCCATTTAGCTGAAGAGTGCAGGGAGGAGTTCATTGTGAGAAAATCCCATTCTCTTTTAGATAATTTAGGAATTATGTGCTCAAGTATTCTCCTCCTCAATCAGATCAAAGAGTCTTGATACTAAGCCCCAGTTGGTTTTCCATCTCATTCTTATACTCCTTGAATTTCTCAAAGGTTTTGGACTTGTGCTTTATAAGATACAAGGGATGGAACTGGGAAAGATCATTGGTAAAGGTAATGAAGTAAGAGAAGCCTCCCTTTACACTAACTTTTAGTGGTCCACATACATCCATATGAATCAAATCTAAAAGACATGTAGATCTTTTTGGATGTCTAACAAATGGAGCCTTGGTTATTTTTCCCTTCAAACAAGACTCGCAAGTCGGTAAGTCCTCTAAATTACTTACTTTAAGTAAACTAGAGGCGACCATCATCCTATTTTTGGAAATAGGTTCAAGTCTACCATCCCAAATATAGGCATAATTTTGATTATCTAACTTTTGTTTGTTATTTTATTGTACTTGCATTGTCTTTGGTCATTCTTCCAAATAGCACAACCCATTATTTAAAAAATCTTGTGCACATAAAAAACTATTCTTTTATGCAATTAGTTTCCTGTTTTTGATAGAAAATTCAAAGCATTCATGATCTAAAACGAAAATCGAAATATTGTTCTTTATTAAACTTGGAAAGCAGTACACGTGGGCAAGTACAACTTTTATTAGAACGAAAAGCTAAAGCGATAATGCCTATGCTATGAGTGGCAACCCTTGCTCCACTGTCTAAGTGGAGAATCATGTCCCTATCCTCAAGCTTGCTTCTTCTTTTCGTCCCCTACAACATATTGCAAAGGTATGAACTACATTCGGTATCAAATATCCATAAAGAAGAATCCATTAACAAGGAGTAACAAATATACCATTTTTCAAGCTTGTAAGATAAGCCTTGCCATTTCTTTTTCAGTGGCAGAGTTCGCCACGATAGAAGCATTTAGCATTGGGATCAACCCTCTTTCTGTTTCTTGATTCCTTATTTTGGCGCCATTGGTCACTTCTCTTTTGAAGAAGAACTCTTTTTCTTCTTTCCCTTCTTAGCACCCTTTCGGGCCTCAGAGATGGAAGCAAGTGTGGCTAGTTTATCTTTCTTGATGGTAGATTCTGCAATGACCAACATGTTCATCAATTTGTTAATCATCACTTCATTCTTACTCATGTTGAAGTTCCTAACGAATTGGTCAAATGATTTAGAGAGAGATTGAAGGATCAAATCTACGCAAAGGTCATTGTCCATGACGACTCCCAAGTTGCTAAGCTTTTCAATAAATCCAATCATCTTGAGACCGTGCTCATAGACACTCGTCCCCTCTCCCATTCTCATTTGAAATAGTACTTTAGGGCCCTCAAAGCGCTTATGCTAAGTTTGCACACCATACAACTCTTTTAGCGTGCTTCATATGCTCATGTCGTTTTTGGAGCATGTTGGAAACAACCATTGTATGGGCAGAGAATTCAAGAATTGTCCATCCACTGAATTCCGTCATTTATCTACTCTTTCATTGGTTTAATCCATGTTTATCAAATTCTTCTTTTACATTGCTCTTGAACAAGAACCTGAATGGAATCAAAAGGTCTTTGAACCTTTCAAATGATGCCATCGTGTCGCATGTATCTTTATCGTCACCCAGTGCAGTGTTCGAGGAGTACCATCAAGAACATAAGTATGTTTTTTGGAATCAAGAACAATTTTGAGATTTCTTAACCAATCATGATAGTTAGATTCAATCAATTTATTTGTTTCCAAAATCATAGCCAGTGGGTTCTTAGCCATTTTCACAAAAACCTACAAAAGTATTGAAGAGAAATTAGCATCTATTTTTGTCCAATATTTTTAAAAAATATGTTCATAGTCTTTAAACATGTTTTATATCTCTCACTATTTTATCAAATTCGCCACCTTCCTAGAGAATTCGGGAAATCATATTTTTTAGTGAGAATTAAGACCCTAAGACATCAATAATAGACCCACGACTCTTGAGACATTTATTATTAATTCTAAGGTGGGTAACAATTATCAATTGCATCTCTATACAATTCTTAATTTTGTTTTGCCTCATTTTTCATATAAATCCACGACTCGTGAGATATCTAAATTACTAAATATTAAGTTCATAGCCCACCAATTGTATATTTTAGTTATTAAGCATATAATATTCCACAACTCGTGAGACAATGTTGTACCTTAAATGCCAAAAAGTGTCATCTCATGGTTTAATTAATAAACACACCTTTCCATAATCAAATGTTCTGGCTCGTAAGGCAACACTTCAATCAATGTAGCATCCCATGTTTAAATCTATTGGAGGGAGGCATGGATAATTAAACTCTTTTAATTCAATCCATAACAAACTTAATTTTTGAAAAGAAACTTAGACATTTTAAATGAAGGAATTTTTTACTTAAAGATCTCATCATTATTGACCACTCATTTAGATTCTTTAGCCCACTCAGGCATTAATATACATTCATAGGACAGAGAAAGAATAAATAAGTAAAATCTAGCATGCTTCTAGGTGGATGATCATAAGCTTTTTCTAAATAATGCACTTAGGGATACTAGTGCATTATTTAGTGATGTAAGTGAGTAATTAATTAAAAGGAATAAATATAATCTATTATGTATACATCACCATGCATACATAGCCTTCATGTCTTGAACACCTTCGTTTTCTTGAATCTTGATTACATAATATACCATGCATACATGGTCCTCAATCAAGGGAAAAAGAAGACATCACCATTCTAATTCTGCTCTCATTACAACAAGCTGAAAAGGAAGAATACAAGTCCCATTTAATTGCAAACCCAATTAATAAAACAAATCATTAAAACCATTTTATGAGACTCATGATCATTCCATAAATTCATTCAAGATCACATATTCATCACATAAATACATGAAATTAAATAAACAAACAACAATAAAATGTTCATCCCATGAACACTCAATCTAATATCAACAAGTGAATCAAATGTAATTTGAAGACATTATCAACTTGTTCATTGCATTTATTCAATAAAAAATGGAATTCGACTTGGTTTTAAATCACACAATGATTTCCAAAAATCACCAATGCCTTGGAGATCATTTAAAACAACAATAGAGATCAAAATGCCTTAAAATTGGGATCAAACAACTTTAAACAAGAGTTGAGGCAAATTCATGCCATTATTTGACACTTTGTTTCAAAAACCTTTTTAATGTACCTTTTTCACGTTTTAAATCATTCTTTTGACTCTCAAATGTCTCCAACACCTTGAAGATGATTTAGAACATTAAAAGAGATCAAAATACATCAAACATTGGATCAAAATGCACGAAGAGATTTTCATGATAAATTTACAGACCTATTCGTTAGTTTACAAAAAATAAAAACTCTTAAGCACTTTTTTTTATTTTTAAATTAATCTTTTGACACTCAAAAGTCCCCAACATATTGGAGATGATATAAAAAATCAAATAATACCAAAATACTACAAATTAAGGCATGAAACAGAAGTTAGAAGATAGGGGGGCCATTCGGCCAGAAACAGTGGCAGTTTACTTTATTTCTTCATGCTATAATTAGTGTATTCTTGATCTAAATCAATTTAGATCTAATTTAATAAATCTATCGTGATCTCCAATGAATTTTAAACAACTTTAAAATCAATTGAAACATGTCAACAAATTGAATTCCAAACCTAACGAATCAACAACAAAATGCAACAACAAGTTTGATATTCTATCTCATTGAATCATAAAATTGCAAGATCACAATATAGCAATAATTATCATATAGTTCATATAAATCTAAACCACGAACATAATTTAGTGAGCTCCAATTCATCAAATTGAATCAAGATCACCAAATTCACATTAATTCATCACATGAATAAGTGTTTTTAACAAATCTAAAAACTAGCTCATATGATTGGCTCAGATATCACTTGAAGATGATGGATAGGCATAAATCAATCAAAATGCAGTAGAATAAGAACATAAAATCATTCATCAACATGAATACAAAGCTATCGTCTTTCGAGAATTATCATATGAGCATAGATTTTAGATTAAAGGAGAGAAAGACTACCTTGATCCAATATATAACAAGCCCGGCCAAATGTGTCTCCTCTAGAACTGAAATTTTATCTTCCTTCGATCCAAGGAATTGATCCACAACAACACTTGATTGATCCACTTCAAGCTTGAATAAAAAACTTCAATGAATGCCACCAATGGAATCCTCAACTTTGATTTTCCAATCAAATGTGGATTCACACATGTAACATTGATCCACACTTCCTCTTTTATTTGCCACTCTAGTTTTTGGTTAGAGAAGAAAACTAAGAATGAATTCTAATAGGGAAAGAGAAAGAAGATGATAGTTAGGAGGTAGTTATTTTAATCTCAAAATTGCAGCTGAAGATTGGATCAAAGTAGGTGGCCAAAGTGGTGTTTAAAATGTGAAGGTAGGGAGCTATTTATATCCTACTTGGCATGCCTACGTGGCTATATTTTGAAGAGAAGAATCTAGATTCTTTCTTCTAAATATCTTGAACAGCTTGGCATCTAAGTTGATTATATCCATGTGGCATTTTCATTAACAATTAATTAAAGTATCGCATCACCTCCAACTAGTTATAAGCACTTTCAATATTTCCTCCTATTTATTCTTCTTTTTAGACCAATTAAATTCAACTATTGAAATTAATTAAATTAAATTAATAATTAAGTTAATTAGAATAATTTTACTTTTTAAATTAGTCTATCCAAGAAAACCCACTTTAACTTAGGCCAACATTTTGACTTTTAGTCAAAAAAAAATTTCTTTTGCCTAAATCTAAGTTAAGCTATTTTCTCCAATCTAATTAGAGAATCTTCATTAAATTCATCTGATGGCTTAATCAAGAAATGTGTGCGACCCATTAGGTTCAACAATTAATTAGATATAGGCTCGTAGCTTTTACGATTTATGATTAATTAAACACTTTAATTAATCACTCATAGAATTAATCTCTATTAATTTAAAAATACCCAATCTTCATAGTCGATATCTAACTACAAGGCTATAGTATAGAGCCCAATTCATTGCTGAATTGATTGTGTTGTGAACCTCACCAATTTACTCGTACCATACAACTACAGTCCTACCATCTTCAATCTCCCAATTGGGGACTAAAGTTAAGATAATTTGGCTCTCCCTATTAGCCCAATAACTATACCTCTATTCATAATTATTGATTTGTTTGTGAACTCGACTTTGGAAATTCCGTTCCAAATTGAAAAACCACCTTGTGCAAGGATTTTCTTGAATCAAGCCATCATAGAAAATATAAGAGATCTCCTCATTCATCAAAGTGAGAAAACGGATCCTTTCTTGAAACTCACAAATATTTATACATAGATAGGTTGTCCCCAATGTGCATCTCATGTGACTTGCTCGAAAGTGAAGACTCCAAGCAAACAAGAACTCCAGTGGAGGCGGACAAGTTAGTATAGGAGTCCTAGCTTTGGTAGGATTTGTTGTTTCCTTGTAATTGTGGGCTTTGT
>JACFYI010000896.1:46276-56887 GCA_014898755.1 Handroanthus guayacan | reverse complement strand
GAAAAGGACTAATTACAGAGCATCATTCAATGGCCTTTGTTTTTATCTACAATTCCTCTTCTTCTAGTATCTAGTTGTGAGGAAAGTGCATGGCTAGGATGCCCAGAGATGTTGCCATGAGACTTTTTATGTTCATCTATGTGATTCTCATCTAGGCAGTGTTGTGCTTTTAATATGCCCTTATTAAGGATATAGCATTGAGGGGTGAGTCATATCTCTGGAGGTAGCTCGGCTTGAAGTCCCCTAGACCTCTTCTATTTGGCCTTAGTAGTTGAAACTCTAATCTAGCCACCATATCTAGCTTCGCTTTCCTCATGAAAAGGTTTTGCTATTTTGGCTCCCTAGATTCTCCAATCTTTGGAACAAAGGTTCGCACTTTTGAGGTTTGTGTCATACTCTTCGGACTTGACATCCATGCCTTCCCTTCCACTCCCACTTTCCTTGTTGTCCAAAAGTTCTAATTCTCATAGCTTTCGTATGATTAAGGGAGCTTGAGTATCTTTTTGATTTGCATCATTGCCTATCTATCTAGTTTGGCTTAGTGTTCAATTCAACAAGACATTCCCTACGATCTTACTCATTGTATTGAATGTCTACAAACCAACGAATCAAACAAATGGAAGGTATAAGTAAATACTCGTATGCACTTCTTTCTTTAAAGGACCCATAGGGCAATAACTATAAGGGAAATAGGGGTTCGAGGGAAAGCAAAGAGTGAAAGAAAATTCCTTAAGGTGGAAATCCACTCCTCGTTACAATGGGTCAGCAACTAAGCCAACCCTGAAACCATTAGTGACTTACCAGATGCTTATCCTAGAGTTCAATCTATTGAAGTCCTTTCCAAAAACATAGAGCATGGTATTAGACCTAGCTCCTTTCATAGCTAACAATCTAAAGGCAAACCCTGCGGAGCGGTATAATGAAGTCTTAATCTCTCACTACCAAACTCCCACAGCTTTGAAAAGTCGCAACAACCAACAATAGTGAGGAAAAATACATAGTACCATTTTTTGAAAACTGACGAAGCCCAACTATATTGGTTAAGGACTAAAGAAGGTCTATCATGAGAGGGGAAGTACGAGGGACATCGCAAGATGGCAAAGAGGTCTTAACCTAGAATAGAAAGAGCCATTTTTTCCATTATGTGATAACACCAATGAGAGAAGCAAGGGAAATGAGCTAATCATTATATGGCAAGGCTTTGCGAACTGATCTGCATTCTAGGACAATCACTACTTGACAAGTTAAGTAAGGCAAGGCTAGCCCTAGAAGTACTCAAAAGACAAAGGCAATTCGCTTTTCTGCCCTTGCTAGACTGATCACTCGCGGCACAAAAGCCATATATGATTGATGATTCCAATGCGCTTCTGTTTCACGTACTTCTCTACTTTCTCTTTTTATGAATGCCCTGTTATCGTAACGTTTGACACTACAAGTGCTAACATCATTTCAAACTAATACATCACATAATTGGCACTAGACTAAAAAGTCAAAGAGAGAGTACTATAAGAAGCCTTACATTCAAATCCTTTTCATCCTACCCAAAGGGAAAAAGAAAACGAAGAAGACTAAGCCAAAGTGGCGAGGAAGGTCGGCATGCAAGGCTTTATCAATGATGACTTATAGCTAGTCACAAGAAAATGTGTGGCTCCGCTCTTCATGCAGCTAATAGTTTTGCATTGTTATATGAGGATAGTGACTAGTGGCTTCTTTGGCATCGTTGGGTCTTTGAGCTTCTTTTATATCTCGGGCATTTATTACAAAGCATGCAAGGCACGCTAGAAGCTCTCTTTAAGACACAAACCTGGGAATTGATTGATTCGAAATCCTTCTTCCTCAGTAGTTAGGGGAGGAAGCCAGTGTAGTGGAGGGAAAATCTTTCCTATCTCTCTATAATTCACCAGAGAAGACTCTTCCTTTGAAGTGAAAGGTCAAGTCCAGTGAAGCTTGAAGGCAATGAAAGAGGTCATAAGTAGCCCATTCATTCTTAGTCCCTATGGACGATTAAAGAAGAAGAAGGATTCAATGATAAAATAAATGGATGTAGGCGAAAGCAAGGCGACGGCATTGAAAGAGTCTATGTCCTCAATTTCAACTTCACTTTTATCCCAGCCACTTCTAGTGTTAAAGGGTGAATAAGTGAAATCACTAAGACCAGATAGAAGTATGGCTAGAGAGAGATTCTTTCTAGTGGAAGATCAGGATTTTGAACAGCTTATTCGGGTTCGACATCCAATTGATAAAGGAAAGGACATCACCTAAAGGTTTCGAAGCTTTTAGGAAAGCTATTTTTCTGACCTGCATAAGAAACGTAGTCTTGGGATTGGACTTTGCTGAAGAGATTTTTTCCCTAGTTGACAATGTGAAGGAAGAAAAAGGTCTATGAAAGTAAGTTGTAAAGAAAGATAGAAACAAGTTGGAATATATTCTGGTAGCCTTGTGGTGTTCGCTTGACCAGTGAAAGATATTTCGGAACGATAGCCACTCACTTTAAAGCATGATAGAGGAGGGAGAGGATTCGATAGGAAGCTCGACGAACCCTTGACCCTAACCCTAGGAGCGAAAAAGCACACGAAAGAAGCGAGAATGCTTGTACTGATTAAGCGAGAAGACCAATCTATTTCATTAAAAGAAGATGCAGATTTGCAAACAGGAAAAGATCAATAAACAAAAAGAGAAGGCCAAGGTGCAAAATTCGTCATTAGCTTGTGAAATGCAAATGAGCACTGAGTAGTAATACACTTTCCCCAAGTGGTAAATGGAAAAAGATCTGATAAGCAATTATATGCTTACCCGTGAAGATGAAAGGGTGTTGGCGAAGCAGGTGTGAAAAGCCGCCTATCTTATTGTATTATTAGGTAGCCACTAGCTTTTCCCCAGGAAAGTCACGCTTTTACTTAAGAAATATGGCAAGATGTCTTCAATCTGATCAACATCCAAGGCCAAGACCAGTAGAGAGTCATAGCATCATAAGGGATTCGAGATAAAGAGATGGTAAGCTGGAAGGATGGCGGGAGATGTGGACATGTTTTAGCCTAGTTCCATGAAGAAGTGGGTACCCTATCTTGTAATAAGGCACCAAAGCAAAGTCGTGCATTAGCTTTGGGGTGATAATGACCGAAAGAAAGTGAGTTTTCTATCTAAAGATACCCTCATGAAGTGGTCAGGTTCACTCCTCCTAGCCTTCACCCAGCGGCAAGATGCTTTGTTTTATCAGATAAGGGCTATACCCTCATCCATTAATAAGTGCTAAGACTAGGCGAAGAATGAAGTGAATCAGTTCACTCCTCTTCTCTTCCCTCCTAATGAGGTAAGTAAGACCTTTGTTGAGATTCGGCAGTTGTCAAAACTAAGGAAGGTAAAATGCTATATCCATCTTTTTCGATTTCCCACTAAAGATGTCTTTTCTGTTGAGTTTGAGTCTGCAAAAATTAACTTTTTTTATAAGCCGACCTGAGAAGTAGGAGCTTGCTAGTAGAGAAATTACTATCTAATTGACACTCAAACATCTTTTTTTCCGCTAGTTAGAGCATACTAGTACATCACTGGGCAATTCCCTACTAAGCATGCTAAGTAAAATGTTGAAGATTAACCTTCCAAGACAGTCTAAATCTCAAGTCCATCTGCCCCTGGTGGCATATTATCATGTCTTCCCCAAGATCTAGTACTACCATTGAAGTAGATCTTAAGGCTGTTATATGGAAAGAGGGGTATGTATCCTATAATAGCTAACCTAGGCTCTTCATGCTTTGGAGGCTGCAGTTTTTTCCTACCTTAAGGTACAAATGATTGATTTACTCATTCAAAGCAATTTACAGGAAGGGCTTTTCGGAGCCCATAAAGGTGTTGTGGATACTGTTACATGAACATCAGATGCTGGATATCTCATGTGCAGACTTGGTGAAGCAGTTTAGCACATTATTTTATGTCAAATAGATTGTGGCACCATTTTGTAGCATTTCTATGAGTCCTCAAAAAAGGATGATGCCAGAAAGAATTTTTATCAAAAGATTAAATTAATTGGTATATTAGTTGATGATATATTTATATATGGCCATACGATGTATTGCCGCTAGAAATGAAGACATTGGGATTGGACATATAGATCAATTCATAACCTTTAGACCACAACTATTAGCTATTTGAACTCTTTTTACTTGTAGGAGTGCATCTTGGATCTGTCAATTACATTATGCCTAGAGTCCTACTCATGTGAACCTGGCTAAATTAGAAGAAGCTGTAGGTATTATTACAGGCCAATCAATTAGAGAACCGAGTACTTAATTAACACTAAGAACTTTTCATACCGGTGTAGTCTTCAGGTGGGGTATTGCAGAACATGTGTATTGAAATCAATGCTACTGGTCAGGTAATTCAACATTCTCTTAAGTTGGCTTCTTGGTTGGGAGATTCCTACTTTTTTTTTTTTGGTTTTTCTTGTTGGTTTGGAACTAGATTCCAACTTGCATATAAGACCTGAGGATGACTTCCCTTCCTCAAAGGACTTTAAAGAGGTCCATTTGAGTAGTTTGCTGGGAGAGGAGTAGAACGAAGGGCATGGAAAAGAAACTAAGGCCGACACACCTCCTTCGCTTTCGAATTCAATGCAGGTCTGCCTATCCAATGGAAGAGAGGCTGATATCTCCTTTTACTCCTGCTCATCTTCTCTATCTTTACCTCCTTTAACAGAAGTGGACTTTTTACTCGAGTCACTCACTTCTTTTGAAATAGATCGTTGAAAGGAAAACATTAAAAATCCATTTTTAGTTTTGATTAAAAGCATACAATTGCCTGATTTTGACTCTAAATGATTTGGTAGTTCAAAAAACGAGGAAGCGTGAAATCCTTTCTAAAAACGAGGAAGCGTGGGATCTAGTGGTCAAAAGGCTGTTCCAGCCACTTGCAAAAAAAGTAGTAGATCAGGAAAGTTGGCAAGAGTTGACTAAAGCATTACGGCTAGAGCGATGGCTGAAACACCATAAGGGCAGAGAGAGGGTTGTCCTACGAAGCCATTTATGAAGTGCTTGATGAATTAAACCTTTAAAAAAGGATGAGTTGGCCAAGAAGAAGGATCAAAAGAAGAATCCTAAGCTGAAGGCTAAGAAAGAAGATAGTTTTAGTAGATAAGATGAGGTATAGTCAATTGAACTAGGGAAGGTTCATTAAAGAAGAAAATGTAGCTTCAAGAATGAGGCAAGCACAGCCCTAAGTCTAAGTTGAAGTTGGAGGGCTGTAACACTCTATCACCTTAATCCATTCTTTTGTTGAGGGTATAGCACTTCTTCCTCCGGCCCTCTATTTACATAGCAAAGAAAGGCAAAGGCTTTTGCCCGAATGCATGTCTTATGTCTCTTTTTTCATTTATAAAAGTAAGATGAATCTCTGCTTCTCTACCTATAGTAAGTGAATGAGAGGATTTGGGGTTCCGAATCTTTTTTTCATCAAAATTGACTAAGAGGCAATCCCCCTTTGCCGTGATAATGTGAAATTTTTCCCTAGAGAAATATAGGTGGAATTGCCTTCCTGCAATCACATTAAGGAGATTTTTCTTGAAACTCTTTACTCCTTCACCCATAGCAAGTACTCATTTCTCTTTAGATGTTTTCTTACTCTATCCAGCTATTGAACTTTGTTTCCCCTTGCATATGGTAATAAAGAGTTAGACAGCTTAGAGAGCTCCTCAAAGGCTAGTCCTCACTTTGTTTTGGGGACCCCAAGACTATTTTTCCCTCTGTTTCTTAGTGACTTATTGCTTTTGGCCATTCTTGCAGTCTTAATCATCCTATTTTCTTTATAAGTTGTTAATTGATTCCGGGACTGCCCTAAGGCTAAGGGGAAAATTGCATGTCCTATACTAGTCGAATAGAAGCCTGCCCACCTCCCACCCTACCTTGTTCATATCAAGCCGGACAAGAAAGACACTGTAAAGTTAATAGAAGCAATTCCTTTTATAAGCTTGAAAATAGGTGCTGTAAGTAAATGAAATAGATAAGGCAGTTCCGAACTAGCAGCAAGCCTTTTCTCACCCTTTTTAATGTCTTCGGCGAAGGTAGTGCTTGTCAAAGCCCAATAGATTCCATTTTTTTTATTGCTCCATATAGCTCACAACCTGGCATGAAGAAATCTTGCAGATGGGCGGATGCAAATCTATATCTATCAATTCTATTCTAGTCGTAGTCTCAATCCCATATTAAATGAACATCATAACTATGTCTGATTCCCTCAATCTTTCTTTTTGGAGTAATTCAATTGGTAAACAAAGCCTAATCTTGATAAAAACAGCCTTCCCACTCCAAGTATCCATAAGTGGAATTGGTTTGAGTGAATTTCTTCTCGCAGTCAAAGCTAATAGGGAAAGTCAGGTTAAGAGAGAGTCTCTTTCCGAATAGTGCATCTCGCACTTCCAATTCATTTTAAGTTAGAAAAACTAAGTTCCTTCCCTCTCTTTTACTTTTTCTAGGGTAAAGTCCTTTTAAAAGGATTATCAGTTCCTTCCTTCCCAATCAATGCTAACTCTATCTTCCTCTCTTGTAATTTAGGAGATTTCCCAAGCCCATAAAAGAATATAGTTACTTACCGTTCTCAAAAGATGAAAAGAGAAAGAGCTATGAGTTCAAGTAAGAAAGTGAAAACTCAGTCCTCATAGTTTCCCTATCCCACTGCCAAAAGAAAGGCATCAACATCTAGCTCCCCGTACTACTTCACTTAGTAAATACCATTCTCTTGGTTAGGTAGTAAGGGCATCAATAGGATAGTAAGAAAGTTGCCTATATCGCTTTCAGGTTATAAATAAGAGTCTTTTCCCTGTATATATGCATACAAAAGTTATGAAAGAAAAGTAGCTCATCAGGTGGTATCTTCAAACTACTCCTCTTATTTTTCTCGCTCTCTGACTCAAAAAAATAAGACGTGTAGATTATGATATATCCTACCCTTTATAAAGCTAAAAGGAAGTAAATTTTGAGTGTATGGAAGCAAGAAGTGTTAGTACGAATTCCACTAAGAGAACAGTAAGGAAGTGAAAGTCACAATAGTCTCTCTTCTTTTTCCACCTAGCAAGAGTAAAGCAAGAAGAATTGATCAATCTAATTTCCCTCTTACAGAGCAAACTACCTTCTTACAGAGTGCTAGCATACTCTTTTTCTTTGGAAATGATATGATACTAAATTTAGATACTAGCTACCAGAAGAGGAATAATAACATATAGCTAAAATGCCTGAGAGCCCGGGGCTAGGAAAGCTTTGATCCTTATGAAATAAAAAGGCAATAAAGAAAGAGACCTAACCAC
Source organism: Handroanthus guayacan (assembly GCA_014898755.1). Lineage (NCBI taxonomy): Eukaryota > Viridiplantae > Streptophyta > Magnoliopsida > Lamiales > Bignoniaceae > Handroanthus > Handroanthus guayacan. The sequence goes on along the minus strand of JACFYI010000896.1, from coordinate 49,599 downwards.
AAAAGGAAAGACTTTAGATTTGCTAGCTCAGTAAGAATAATAAGAATACAAGGACACAAGGATGGGATTGGGCTAGATGACTCCCTATCTTCCCCATTGTCCTAATAGCCAATCACGCAATTAGAGCTACGAAATGTTTGATTGTTCTTCAAAAACTGAATCCATAACACAATCAGGGATGCCAAGCTTGGTTCAATATTGGGATAGAAAGAGGCTTACTTTCCTCGGCAATTTTCTAGGCTAAGGTAACAAAGTTATAGCAAGATTCACTACCGACTTCCTCTACAAAGTAGTAAAATAAGATGTGAGAGAGCCATGCCTTTAGAGCAAAAAGGTTTTGATTCTGGGAGATAAAGCTCTAGAAGTGAAGTTCCAAACAATATTCATTTTCTGCCACTAAGATTGAATTAGACCGTTCGTGCCCCACAGCCAATGGCTTACTTCTTTTAAGATGCCGTTGGTATCTAGAGACTTTCAATCCCTCTGTTTCTACCCTATTGGTAGAATCCTCAAAAGCAAAAGAAGCAAAATGGTTAAGGTCCATTCCATCGGCATCACAATCTACGCTTCTCAACTAGGGCAGCCAATTGCCCTCTTCTTGCTTCCATTATTTTTATTATCCAACATCGACCTTCACTTCTGTGACAAAGCAATGTGAGCAACGTGCTGGGATAGATCTAGAGCCTTGTTGTGCTAGGGCAAAACTCCCAATGTGAGGGAAGAACACAAGACCATACAGATGGCATTGTGAATCCCGTAACAATGTAGACTAAAGTGGACACCACATCTCGATCAGTTTGTCACTGTGGAGCGAACAAAATCCTATTTGTTTGGATATTAGGTTGGTGATTCAATTTCGAGTTACCCTTTTTTTATCAACATTCCCATAATAACAAGCTGCCCTTTTTCTCATTGGAATAGGAAGTCGAGATAAGGCATCAACAAAGACATCTTTAGAATCTTAGAAATAATCGATAAGAGAATGACCTACAGCTGAGGCTAGCATAGGGGGTGGTGGAGAGGTTACTCATTTGCAATTCGAAAAGCTATTCTAAGCCCCTTCCAACCGCACCACTGGATCAAGGGACTATTGTAAGTGCTACGTCAAAGAAAGGAGCTCTCGGTACTTAATCATGAGTGAAATATCATACATGTGAAAAGATGCCCAGTAATAGACCAAAAGTGATCACCTCAAGAAAAGAAGTGAAAATAAAGAAAAGAAAGAGAAGTCAGGATGGTTTCTTGGAACACCAAAACACTTGTAGGGAACCCATTCTGGAGGGGATTTGGGCTACAACCGATCCAACTGGTGAAGGAACGAATGGATATGAATGCATAAGATAAGGTGATTGAGTAAAGCCCGAGATGGAGTCATTTAAAACAAAAAGATAGAAGGGAGAGGGATGCAAGGCATCGGGAAATGAAGCTTTCGGAAAGTAGATTGACTGCTTTCCCTTATTCTATTCCATTTCCTAAGGCAGCACTCACAAAGAACTATTTTGCTTTAGCCACAGTCTCAGAGTTCGAAGTAATACCACAAAGTATGTCTCCATAGATATACCATTTCTCTCCTTGAGATCCAAAACTACCTCGAGAAGTGCTCTAGATCAAATGAAAAAAAGACCAAATAAGGAATACCACATAAGTTGTTTTCAAATGCAATGGGCGATCAAAATTTCATTAAGAAACTTATTGCTAATAAAGATGCTAATTGGTATCCTGGAAGCCATCTTTACATAGACCAGGACACATATTCCTCAACACTTAGGGCATCCTTCTTTTGCTTTGTTAGAGCGCTTATTTCCTAGTTTAGTGATGCAAAGAAAACACAAGAAGACCAAGCTTATGGGCTTGAGTTAGTTAGTAGACCTACGTCCACCGGCCAATAAAGCTTCAGTACGGAGATCACAAGATTAGACAACAAACCTTCCACAATTAAGAAAACCCTTAATTAGATGTTGGTAGATTGTGTAATCAAGCTCCCATTTCCTCCAATCTCCTTCCACTCCAAAGATCCCTCTTTTACACCTCCGGAAGACTAACCCGATCGCAAATCAATCAACTTGACTCCACCTTTGCAAAGATAGAAGACTAATGGAGGACAGCCCATCCCATTGACTATATCTCCTCTATCTCCGCTACAAACCTACTCTCTTCCTTTCCTAGCCTTCATTGATATCATATACGATTTATCATAATAAAAAAGATCATATATTAAATTTCTTGATCCATGAAAGGATCCTTTGGCTTATCCTAATTTTCCAAGGAATTTGATTGAGAATATGTGGATCACAAACCTTCTCTTCTCTCAGGTCTAAAGAGGAACTCCTAGTTAAGTCCCTCAGTGACTTGGATTGATGCCTATCGGTAAGACAAAACTCAGGATTCCTGCCATGTATGTGGCACACAACTGGTTTTATCAATGTGAATCAACAAATCACAGGAAAATTTGGTCACATAGATCTTTCTTCCTGCAGTAGTCGATTCTGGTAATGTTCAGTACCCTCTCTTTCTCTTTATTCCCATAGAAAGATTATTTCTTCTAAGGAGAAACTCCTGGATTGGCTAAGCTTTCAAAGAAATAGAGATCGTGCTACGAGCTTCTGGGCTGCCTATTCTAGAGTATCCCATGGCTCTCTAGGCATGGTACTGGACCCTTGTCATCTCTTCTTTTCAAAGCATTCACCTCCGAATCTCTCGAGCCTCTTGGATTTGGTTCATTCAATCTTTATTTTCATAGAAAATGAAGAGAAGAGAAGAAGATGCATTGGGTTTAGGACAAAACCGAAAATGAATAGGATATCTGCTAATCTTGGTTGGGTTTATCCATGAGAGATCTAGTGGGGCCTTTAGGGCAATTCAGGACTTTTAGACTTCTTTAGGCTATGTTTGAACATGGTCCAATACAAGAAACAGTCAGCTTTGGAGAGTTCTTGTGAATGGAGCTTGGAAGGTATAAGAGTAATTTCATTGGAATCCCATGTATCACTCAAAAGCTAAAAGTTGTTAAGGCAGCCCTTAAAGCTTGAAATCTTTATGTCTTTGGGAAAGAACAAATCTTGGTCTTGTGAAGATCATAAGCTCGATTCTTGACCTGAAAGGAAAGATACTAAGATACTATCAAGAAAAGGTACAAAGGCCCTACCCTGTCAACTACCACTACACTTGTAGGAAATAAACTGGCTGTAGCTTTACACCCCTCTGACAATGTATAATTTTGTTAGCCTATCACATAAAAAAGTAGGTAAAGATGCATTAAAGGTGCCCAAGTAGGGCATTGAGAAAAGGAATTTAAAGAATGAGTTATTCGGGATATCTATTTT